>JAQQAE010020127.1:0-10766 GCA_029823295.1 Pseudamia nigra | reverse complement strand
TGTATTACAATTTATTCGTGTTTAAACTACAGTAATTTGTTAATTTTACCAAAAAGTATGAGTATTTTAACATATTCTTACCGGTACTGTAAAATTAACAGTTGTATTTGGTTCAGAGTTTTACAAAACACCAATATTAATTAAACATTGTTTCAGTATTTATGTATTTACAGTTTTTTTATGTTGCAATTTTACCGAAATTTGCTGTTAATTTCACGGACATTTTTTACGGTGTAGGTTTAGTTTGTCTTTTAGGTGCATGCAAATAAAAAGTAAATAACAGGAAATAAGGATTCCTAAATGCTTGAAATCTCCTTCTATGCACAACAAATTGAGATAAACAAGCAATATCTCACATGTACTCTACCCTGAGAAAGCCTAAACTTATCTTGCATAACACCCCCCCCCCACACGATCTTACACCTCCCTTTTACTCCTAAATTTGTGCCATCAGTGTTAGCTGTCAAGCTGGTGCAAGGACTAACATACATTTTCTAGTAGTTTAAAGCAGACCATGTATGTATCTATCAAATATCTGACAGAAACAGAGGGTGACTGATTCTTAGATTTTAAATGCCAATTAGCACAGCCTAATAGCATTAAATCCTGGATACTGAGTGCCTGGCATATGGGGGAGGGGGAATGCCCAAAAAAGCCCGCAGTAAACTAATCTGCTGTTGTGTAACAATCCCGCTCAATCCACACCACATTGTCTGCAACCATTGTAAAAAACACACAAACTGTTACAGAAAGAGTGACATGGAAACTATGTCAGTCTATCAAGCCCACCCCCCGCTGTTCACTCAAAAGGTACTGTATTGTGTGCATGTGTGTGTGTGTGTGGGGGGGGGGGTGTTGGCATGTGTGTGTGCTTATGCATCCAGTAGGGGTGTGGATGAGTAAAGAAGGGGTCTTCTATCTCATCCTTAATCCTGTCTGATGAGACTCGAACTTAACCCTCTTTTATCCCCTGCTGAGAAACCACGCTTCTCCGGCTCATGTCCGTCTGTCTTTCTCCAACTCATTTCTTTCATGCAGCTTTTTTTATTCACCAATATAAAAACAACCCTCTCTATTATTACATGTTCTCTCTTGCCTTGCACTCTTCTCTCTCGTTTTGTCTCTGGTCTAGCAGGACTTGGGCACTTTATTTTATGAGAGCATTTAATAACAGCTGACGTTGCAGGTGAAGAAGATTTCTAGTTGTAACAAAGCAGAAAATAGGTTCTATGTGATTGGGTCTATGTGATACTTGAATTTGAATCATTGTTTATATACATTATGTACAAATTCACAAAAAAAAACCATTCATAAACATACAGTATGAGTGTAGGAAAGCCACAAAGCCACATAGGTTAATGTCAAGACCTGTGATCCATTAAGACATTGCTGCTTGTTCACACACTTGTGTGAATGCCTATGTGTGTTTATGTGTTAATATCACTCAGTCCAGACTGTCCCCCTCCCCCATGTAGCATCAACTAACTACATCGAAAATAATAAAGTAAATGAGTCTGTTGCTCTATATCGCTCTCATGCGAGGCTGCCACCAGAAAAACCCAGTGACACACTGCCAGGTGCTGCCCTACATTCAGAGCTGAGAGCTGCAAAGTGTAACACTGACACGCAACATGAGTCTGACACCAGCTATTGTGTCAGATGTGTGTACCTGGGATGTCTGACAGAATAACATAACATAGCAATGTAACATAAGATAACATAACATAATGTAACTATAGTTTCTAAAAGATAAAATGCCAATGGCTGATTAATCAACTGATATCACTATCCACTGATATCAGTTGATTAATCTGACACAAGGTAGGGTGTTTAATAGAATAAGTTAAGATAACGCAACGTAGCGCAACATATCGTAATGCAACATAACGTAAAGCAACATAATGTAACATAACATAACGTAATGTAACGCAACGTAACGTAATGCAACACAATGTAACACGATGGTAGCTACATAATGCAATGCAATGCAAGTGGTGTAATGCAACGTAATGTAACGCAACATAAGGTAACACACGTATCAAGGTATCAAGTTTAAAACACCAACAGCTAATTAATCAATTGATATCACTATTCACCCCAAAAATGTTGGCACTGTTGGAAATGTGCTATTTTTGTTAATTAAATATATATCTGAGGATTTAACTAATGTAAAAATCTATGTAATTGTAATTTCTATTTATGTGTTTATTATTATTATTATTATTATTATTATTATTACTACTAGGGGTTAGGTTAATTGGTCACACTAAATAGTCGATAGGTATGAATGTGAGTGTGAATGGTTTTTGTATATGTCAGCCCTGCAGTGCACTAGCGACTCATCCAGGCTGTGCCCTGCCTTAGCCCTAAGTCAGCTGGCATAGGCTTCAGCCCCCCCTCCCCTGACCCTTGAGTATTAAGGGGTAGGAAATGGATGGATATGATTTTTATTAAGTGTTATTCCTCCTCCAGTTCAGCAATTCCATCCATCTTCGCAGCTATTGGCATAAACAGGTAGTTTGTGAAATGTCCTAATCTTTCGCTAACTGTAAGAACTCTAGCAAAGGTGATCTTACTATCTCCTATTATTGTGGACTTACTTGACACTTAACATACATCAACTCGTCAACAGGCTTTAAAATTGGTAGAGTCAGAGATCAATTAGAAGAAGATGGCAAAATTAAAATAATTATCACATAATAAGCTATATAAATCCTATCCATTATATTATTATCATTATTATTATTGTTATTATTATCATTACTACAAAATTAAAATATGTTGACACGGTTACAAGCAACACAAGGTCATCTATACAGACTGTAATGGAAAGACATTGAAATTTAGGCTTGTCTCACATTGTCAGGAATAAATATACTACTATTACTGTCACCACAGTAATTTTACCATCGTACCCCATGTGGTTTTTTATGTCAAAAAAAAAAAAATTTGTGACAGGACCAAAAAGAACCTTTTGTTTATTTATGCATTGGTGTGTGGTTGAAACTAAACATAGTTTGTGTGGGAATGTGGTGAATTGCAGAGTACCAGGAGAGCAGCTCCAACGCCCCCCTCCCCTTCCCCGGACTCAAATCCCTGCACATTAAAGATTTGATACGTGGGCCTTACCGAGAGTGCGTACAGGGTTGTTGATGTGGCTGGGTGGGCTGACTCCATGCATGTTGACCGCTCTCACAACAAACTGGTACTGCGTTTCTGGAAGCAACCCCTTAAGGACCATGGAGTTAGTCACAATGGGCTCACGAATATACGTCCATTCTGTGTCCATTTCAGGCCTGTAAACAAAGCACACATAAAAGTACAAATCATTTTTACATCATAAGTGTCACTGGCCTGAAATGTATAATAATTTTAGAGATACAGTATGTGTAACCCTTTTAAGTAGTTCATTTAATTCAAACATGTCCCTTAAATGAGTATTTTAACTTTTAACCCAAAATACCAGAGTGATCCAATTTACTGCATTCATATTCTTCGGGTTTTTAGCCTTACATCAAACACTCTGTTTCAGTATCTGATGGTTTACATGCAACTGAGCTACTGGTGGCCACACCCCTTTTTTGTCTGTTCTACGGATTCCCAATGTCGACTTTCTAGCACGTTACCTTAGAATTTCAGCATGGTTCTGGTGAATCCGGTTTGAGTAAAAACATTGATACTTTAACAATATTTCCAGGACCCCCAGAAACCTAATTTTTATCTGTTTGAGTTACAGGTTTTACACAGTGAAAATTTGTCTTCATCGGTTTAGAGGTGCATACGAATTCTGTACTGTGAAATAGTGAAAATATGAGACTGCTTTGTACCATCAATTCTGAGAAATCCACAGTTTGAATTTGTGTAACCTGTGACATCAAGAGCGAAAACCAGTCACAGCTAACATGTATTTCTCCTGCCCCATGACCAAGAAGATTTCTAAATTTATGTTTTATATTTTTGAGCTAAATGTAGCCAAATGTTAGCATTTTTTCAGGAAATTCATGATGAAAAGTGCATTATCCTGTGTTTATAGAAGACATCTGTCAAAATCTGACCCCAGGTCACCTTCAGAATAACCTTAAAAATATTTTTCAAATAAAACAAGACAAACAACTCATTAAGATGTGTTCATGAAGTTATTTTTACAGTTCTTCAAAGCATAATTTCTGCTCTAATCATGTTTTACTAAGAACAGACCCATCATAATGAACTGCTGAACTGAAGTATTTTTGCCCATCATTCCTAGCATCCTTCTGGAGCTGCCATCTGGTGATGAGGAAGCGCCTGAAGCCACAAGTATCTGCTGGATAGACTTATCTTCACGTCCACTCAATGTCCCTCTTCAGCAAGTCCTTCTTTGATGTCAAGAGGAAGATTTGCCTGTGAGATGATTCTTTTGTGTGTAAAATGCTCCAGTGTGAACAGAACAGACACTGATTCATGTCTCCTCTGAGTAGCAGCTTCTGTTTCTGTCCCTCTTCCTCTCTGTGGCTCAATCACATGGTGTTGATGCAGGACCATCAAGGATTAAAGTATTCTTTCATTATGCACATTTCCAATTGCTTTACTAACTTTGCTTCTGTTTTCCATTATATTTTTGTCATGGGAACAATTTTTAAAGATTTTTTGCTGTTCTTAGAGTTTGGCAGATCATCATAGAGAATGTTTTTGACCTCAAATTTCTTGACACTATAGCATGACAACTCATCCAGACATGCCTTTGTATTTTCATGTGTGAGATTTTCTGTGAATGACATTCTTTGTTGCATCCTAACCTTCATGCAAAGGCATGGTCAGCCACAATCAACAGACCAGCAAAAACATAATGAAATTCACAACAAAGAGGAATTGTGCGTTTCCCATTAAAAGTATTGCTTTTAACCAGAGTCAGAGTCAAAGCTGCAGGAGCTTAAATCGAGGGAAAAACACATACCTTGACAATATCTTCCTCTCAGCTCTCTCTTCTTTGTCCAAATCAAAAGAATAAAAGGAATATAGGCATAAATATATACAGTACCTGATGCCATTTCACACCACTATGAAAAACCGAAGTCACCTTTTCAAGCCTCTGTGTCAAGGAATGGAATAAAGCAGTTCAGTCACATCTGAGTGAATCTGATCAGCAATCTGTAATCACAGCTGTCAATCATGTATCTAAGCTCCCTATAAGTCTGAAAACACCTGGGATTTGTCAATGTTGGTGACACAGGTTAGATTTTTTTGTCACTTAAAAACAGTCCACAGAAATAAGTAGAATTAGTCTTGAGGTTTCGGCCTTGAATTGTGAAGCACCCAGAGATAATCTTGGATTATGATTGGTGCTATAGAAATACAGTTGAATTGAAATTCTTTTTTGCTCTGAGACCACTTGAATAACAACATGCTGCAAGGTATCTAGAGGTTGTTCGCTTGTCCTGATTACAAGATGTCCATGCCACCTATCCCAAACATTGACAGGATGGAGATTCTATACTGATCAATATCTATGGCAAAATTAAATGAATTGATTCAGAGACTTTGGGGAGTATTACATCTTTTCTTGAAACAAGCAGTAGCACCACCTATTCCAAAGGCTGACAGGGCGAGAATCATTAAGTGCTCAATACCATGGCAAGTTTCAGGTAAATCGACACTTTCGAGTTATTCTGTGTTTTTGAAACGAGTAGTAGTGCCCCCTATCAAAAAGCAATTACACCACCTATGCCAAAAGCTGATACAGCATAGATCTTTAAGTCATCAATAACCATGGCATGTTCCAACATATTTCAGCAATGTTCAAAATATAGCCTTTTTTCTTCACCACCATAAGCTCCCCTGTCAAAAACTAGTACTGCCACTTACGTACTTCAAAAGGTGACAGCAAGGAGACATTAAAGCAGCCAATAACCATAGTAAGTTTCAAGTAAATTGGTTCAACCATTTTCAATATATTGCCTCTTTCCTTTAAAAGCATTAGTGCACCCTATCAAAAACAAGCCACTTTTGCCAAAAGTGATAGGATGGAAACTGGTTCAGAGACTTTCAAGTTGTTGCATCTTATCTTAAAACAAGCAGTAGCACCTCCTATCAAATGTTGATATTTGGTCAACAACCATGATAGGTGTCATGAAAACTGGTTCAGTCATTGCGAAGATATTGTATTTTATTTACAAGCAGTAGCAACCCTATCAAAAACTAATTATCTGAAAAGCTGACAAGCTGTAGACCTTTAAGTGATGAACAACTGTGGCAATATCCACTAAATGACAGCCACTTTTGAGCATTTAGCAAATAGCACCCCTATTTCAGAATTAGTACTGCCATCTATCCCAATACTTGGTAAACGTGAGATTTGATTGGGGTCATTAACTACGACAAGTTTCAAGTAAATCAGTTGGGCCGGTTTTGAGTAATTACATCTTTTCTTGAAACAAGCATTGATCAACATAGCAATAAACATAGCAAGTTTCAAGTAAATTGGTCGATTTAAATTTTCAAACTATTCCGTTAACATGTGTATCTGGGACAGGACACGGCCTATGCGGGCACACAATCATGAAATCAAGGTTCACCTTTTTTGGCAGATAATTATAGATAATTTGTTCAAAATGGCAACAAACTATACATTAGCACAGGTTTAATGAGCACTGATGAGCAGCTATGTGCATCCATTAACATTTAGTCCCATTGTCAATGCAATAAATGTGACAATGTTAATTATTTTCTCTTTTATTAATTTCATTTTTTTGTCAAATTCCAATAAACTATATTCAAATGAATCTATATGTATTTCTCATAAATCTGCTTGTTTATTTTTAGAAACCTTTTTAATCTTTTTAATGCGTTTGGACATTGTTTGCTAACTACACGTGTGTTCAGAAAAGGAGTGATATGGGTGGTTCAGAACAATGTGCTGTCACGGTGTTGTGACAGTGTTCTGGGAAAAAAGGCCAGTAAAACCAAAGAGTCTTTTTTTTAAATTCTTTTCTTGATATAGCCGGTGGTGGTACAAATGTTTTCAATTAGACCTGTCCTTTTACACCATGATGTGACTACGTCAGGCTGTTCTTCACATGAAAAGTGTCATGGGCTGTTCTGATGGCGATGTGTGCATGTGAACATGTATTTATTGTATGAACTGACACTGTGCTAGAGAAGAGTGAACAGGTTGGTTTAATAAAGCTTCATTAATTCCTCTTTATGAGTAGTGAGTTAAAACTGACCTGATGTAAGCTACCAGGAAGTGTTGGACAGGTGCACTTCCCTCACTTTCTCCTTGTTGCCATGACAATGCCAGCTCTGTATCAGAAACCGCCATGACAACTGGCTGAGTGGGGGGTGACGGGGGCATGCACATTTCTAATGGCAAAGACAGACATTGTTTCAGACAATGAGTTTTACAGTAGTAGATATAATAGCACCTGCCGTTAAAATAGATTCACGCTACTCACATATTCTTACCATGTGAAGCGGTGCTGACGTCTCGGGGCATGCTGGGTCTCCCCTCCCCAGCCCAACCGTACGCACCAACTCTAACCCTGTATTTGGTGTTGATCTTTAGGCCACCAATCTCCACATCCTATTGCATTTCAAAAGTGCATTAAAAGATGAAAAAGAAGACAGCGCATGCCAGAAGGGATGAATAAAGAAGGAAATCAGTGCATGTAAGCAGCAGACAAAAAGGACAAAGAAAAGAGGAGTAGGAATACAGAAGGACATATATACACAAAAAAAGAAAGAAAGAAGAAACATTGCAACAGATAATTTAGCCTATAATTCTATGTAAAAAAAAAAAAAATCTGAATGATACTTACAAAGCTTGCTTGTCCATCAAATTGGCCCTTTGGGAAAACAAAGGTGGATATGAATAATAATAATAATAATAATAATAATAATAATAATAATACATAATTCTACATTAACTGAGTCTGAGTGATGTTTACTCATGTAACATAAAGTCAGAAAATTAGAGAAGCACAAAGGATTTTGGACACCTTTATCACCTTATTGTTAAATAGGTCTTCAGATATAAAGTGTTTATTTTTTTCTCTCTTTTAATGCAGTGGTGTACTTTCTTCATAAGAAAACAGAAAACACACATAACCTTGGTTTATGTTGAACAATATACAGTATTTACATATTTTCAGCACTGCATTTACTCTCAGAACACAATTGACAAAAATCTAAAAATAAAATTAAGAAAATATCCACAAAATAAAAAACATAATCCAGCCAAGGAACCCAAATTAAAAAATAATACATAAAATTAGCAAAAAATTATATGGACAGAATCATCCATAAATTTGCAAAAAAATGAACAAAACCAAATACAACAATAATCCAAATGAATGAAAATGAACAAAATAATGTAAAATAAATTACAGTGATGGCAGCAGAAAGCACACATCAATGAAAGTCTGACATCAGATAACAAGCAATAAATTACATAAGTAGATTTTTATAACATGCTTTGTTGACACTTGGAGCAATAAAATCAGTGTTTTAAAGCACATCTTCTTGTAAAGATAAAGCACACTTCTAGGTTTTGTTAGAATTTCCATTCTCTAAATACAACATTTTCTAACACATGCTGCCCACTTCATAGTTCTAATGTGCACTCACAGTGGTCAACATATCCAAACTGAGAGGCACCTCTATTATGGAGGCTGAACCAACAGGACGACTGTTCTTCATCTCAGTGTAGAAAACCTGAAACACACATAAAGGCAAAGATAATCACATGTATGTATTTATCAGAGAAACCCAACTATTGTCATTACAGTGCTTGGCACGATTTCACAATTGTCAGTATCAACTAAAAAATGTCTCATGCATTAGTAAAACTTGGCAGTGGTAATGTAAACAAAGTCTCAGTATGAGGAACTACAATGAGGAAACAGGATTACATATGAACTTCGACCATGGCTGGACAAATGAATGCACATACCTATTTGTGTGTCTTGGGGCAGCTAGGTAGCCAACTAATCCTCTTAGTGCAGACATATGGTCAAAAGCAGAGCACCCAATGTCAAACTGATCCACAGTTTGGTAACAACATACCTAATGGCGTGCTAAGACTTTTGCACAGTACTGTAGAAGTCATTACATCACGCTGCCCAACATCAGCAAATTAAAATACTATAGTGCATTAATCTGATAATTGATAGAATTCTTTAGCTGTGAACTGAACGTTCACATTGTGCTGCTTTTCTCCAGAGTCTTCAGACTTTCTGGAGAGACGTGTAGTATTTAAAGAGGACATGACACAAAGAATGGTGTTACCATTGTTTATTTTATTTGTACCTAAGTCAGCATGTGGCACCATGGTAAAATGTCTTATTTTATTGGATTTATCGGTTTTGCTTCAGTTTGTCACCAAGCAAGAGGTGTCATCTGATGACCTCACACAACTGTGCCTAGAGATAACCAGTGATTATGATTGGCAATATACAAATAAAACTGAATTGAATTAATAGTTACTCAGAGCAAACACTAGGATGTAAGGAAGGAAGGATAGTGTTTCTAATGGAAAATGCAACAACTTGATAGGACTTCAGATTACACCTCAGTACTAAAATGGTAGCAATATGGTAAAAGCTTGGTAATACAGAGGTTATGATGATTGGACACCCCTGGTATACAGTAGACTATAAACGGTAAACTGACCTATCACACTCATATGCAACTTTATGCTTGTGTGCTGTTTTTTATGCTAAACATATCTGTCACACTCATATAGCTTTACGCTGATGTGCTGTTATTAATAAAGTAAAGGGTGGGTTGTTAACAGTGCAAGGAGGGTTTATAAAGGTAAAAATAAACGTAAAACAATAAAATAAATATGGTGCTGCTACTTTGTGGATTTTCACCTATCACAGGTGGTCCTGGAACATAACAGGGTTGGGGCTACTGTACCACTAAATCTGAAAAAAGAAAAAAACTAATACATAATGAACAAAAAACAAGGAAAAGTGATGCAAATAATCTGCACATTACATAAACATTAAAGAATATAACAAAAATAAGCAAAATTTAAAACGAATTAGCAATTGTACAAGATTAAGACAACCCTGAGTAAAATACTGAAAACAAATTAACAAAAAACACAAAAATGACTAAAATAATAAATTAACAAAATAAAAATGGATAAAAAAATTAACAACATATTATTGAAATGAACAAAAATAAACAAAAACAATGAGCAAAATAATCCATACAAATTCAGACAAATTCACAAAACTTATCAGTGAAAAGAACCAAATGCACAAAAATCAAAATTTTTTTTTTTAATGAACAAAACTTTTTGTTAAAAAAAATAACAAAACTAGAAAGCACTCAGTGCAGACCTCAGCCAAGCAGCTAATTTCCACCCATTTCTAAGGCGTGTGGTTTTCCTTATGTCGTCTGGACTGGAAATTTGGTTTGAAGATGTTTTGCTACAGTACCTATCCACGAAGCTTCTTCGGTTCTCTCCTGGATAGGGAGCGAAACGTCTTCAAACCAAATTTCCAGTCCTGTTGACAGAAGAAAAACCACACGCCTTGGATACCATGACCTGGATGACTGAGAATCTGAGCTGTGCTGGGGGCTCATGTTGTGATTCAGTCACTCTCTGCCACACGTTTACTGTCTCCTTTTCACAGAGAATATTTTTAGCATTTCTTTCGCTCACATAATCTGTATATACAGTATCTCACAAAAGTGAGTACACCCCCACATTTCTACAGATATTTAATTATATCTTTTCATGGGACAACACTGAAGAAATGACACTTTGACACAATGAA
>JAQQAE010020126.1:0-10766 GCA_029823295.1 Pseudamia nigra | reverse complement strand
AATTCTCGCGCCTTTTCCTCCGCACATCCGCTTCCTGGAAACACACACAGACACGTGAAAAATGCGCCCCCCCCAGGTAGGGAGGAAAAGCTGCACAGAAAACACATTACACACACACACACACAATGACCAGGGGGTCATAACACTGCTCAGAAATCTCAGTGAAATAATTAGTTAAGGTAGCATTCATGTTACTCACTACCATAGACTGCGTACAGTATATTACTGTATTTTCTGCACCATAAGGTGCACTTAAAATCCTTTATTTTTCTCAAAAATCAACGGTGCGCCTTACTTATGGATTTATTCTGGTTTGTGTTTACTGACGTCAAACCGATTTTACCATATGTGGCACACGGCGTTCAAAAATCTGTCAAAATGTTTTAGTATGACTTTGGTAAGTTACGAAGCTGCACCACTTGTAGGAGCATTACAGTAATCAGGAGCCTCGCGGAGTGATACTTACTGTGCCATACGTATCACCCCGCGAGTGACAAGAGCTGTGACATCGTTTACAGTACAGACATAAGCACAGTACGTGTGCCCACCGGTATGAAGTGACACAGAGACACATCCACGAAACGGACCCAAACCCAAGGCCACCAGCAAAACACGGGAACAGAGCAGCTGCTAGAGAACCCAACACCAATGAATCAATGGCATGGAAACAGAGGAAGCAAGAAGACGACACGCACCAACCCGGAGCCCACCATCACTCCGGGCGGACCAACAAAAGAACTCCAACCGCCAGACACCGGCCAGCAGGCCGTCCAAAGCCAACCCCGAGCCTCGCGGCAGCACCGGACGACAGAAAGCAAACACACACCCACTAAGACAGGAAGGTAATGCCAGGCGAGCCACGCCACCACCCATCCCAAGTGACGTCTGAGCCCCCACAAAAGCCAGAACCACCACCGAACAGCCAAGCAACAGCAAGGAGACTGACCCGGACAATGACGAGAGGGATCCGGACACGCCCGAGGCCGAAACCGCCCAACTGCCAAACAAAGACAGCGAAGACGAAGAACCGATGGACCCGCGGGAGAGGAACTAACCCAAAAAGTGAGTGTACCATATTTGTCTGTGAAGATTCTCAGGAATCCAGGTCATAGTATCCAAGGCGTGTGGTTTTTCTTTAACACCTCTTAGGGTGTATCCTGAACCACAGAGTATAAATTCTGGTTTCCTGCATGAGTTTATAGAACTGAAGAAGCTTCCCGGATGGGTGGCGAAACATCTTCAACCAAATTTCCAGTGCAGTCGATGGAAGAAAAACCACACGCCTCAGTGTACCATATTGTTTTGTATTTTATGTGTTACAACTCAACAATGTTGAGAGTTATTGTGAATGAGTTGAATAGAGTTTGACTTAGCTAACTTTTGTGTCGTTTAATGCGCCTTATAATCCGGTGCGCATTATGTATGGAAAAAGATCATAAATAGACCATTTTATTTTGGTGGTGCACCTTATAATGCGGTGCGCCTTATGGTGCAGAAAATATGGTAGTCAGTCAGGTCACTTTAACCCAGCGGGATGGCTGTGGCTCAGCAGGTGGAGTGGGTTTTTCCCAAATTGCTCCCAGTGAATGTCACTAGTGTATGAATGTGTGTGCAAATGGGTGATTGGAAAGCAGTGTAAAGCACTTTGAGAGCAGTAAAGTAGGAACGTGTTCTATAAGTGACATCACCAATTGGTTTCTGAACTGCAGTTTTGAGGCCAATTGAGTTGTGACTTCCTGTTTGATATGTTGCAGCAGGTTTGAAGCCGAACACAAGAAGAGAGTAAATTTGGAGAAATAGGTGTGTACTCTAATGCGTGGGCACGCATTCATGAATAAAGAAGGCACATGTGACTCTTTGACTGAAGCTTTATTAACAGGCTTCGTTCCTACCGTTTACCTGGGGGTGTCCGACCTCTTAACGTGTCCCACCGGATATCTACCATCACATTAGTTCCTATCTAAATGCTCACAGTACAGGTGGAGTTGTAACGGTGCAGCAGGTCTGGGGGCTTATGGATAACACACTCAGTAAGACTTTCCCTAGCATTATCTAACAGTCATTTCATGGTGTTGTTATGGAAGAGAACTGTGGTTTAGTACTGTAAAAAAAGACCCTGAAGGATAAAAAATGTGGATGAAAGTAGTAAGTGAATTAAAACTGTATCAAACTTAATTGCATCTCGGTATCATTCACGTATTACATCAGTTTGATTGATTGATTGATTGTAAATACGCCAACAATCATCATTGTCACACAATTGCTGAGACATCAAAATAAGCTTTAGTTAACCGATAGAGCATATACAGTAGAATTTTGATAGTACTGAATTTCACTACACGTCTTTGTTTTGGCTGCTGTTAAAAATGAGCAGGTCCAGCTACAGGGTTGGTGTCTAGTAATAAAGTATAACATAACTCTATACTGTATTATAACAGTCTAATACAGTAGAAAGAGATTTTTCTGTAAAACAAAAGTATACGTTACATCTCACCTTCCTTAATCATGATGAAGACGACTGAGAAGGACTTCCTGCTGAGTAGATATTCCACAAAATCCGCCGACATACACTGCAGGTAGTAATAATTCCGTAATAATTGAGGCCAGTAATAAAGGTAAATAATTCCTGTATTTTCCCCAGTTCATCTGTCTGTTACAGTAGATTGTACAGTAGGTTTTGGACATTTCTGCGCCATCCACTTTCAGTACAGATCTGTAATCCTGTTTGACTGTTGCCTCCTTTGTCAAAACACACAGTATCTTCTGTTTTGTTGCTGCATATATGACAGCAATCAGTTATTTTTTGTTTTTGTCTGTTACGTGTAGTGGTCTTGAATGTCACGGACAGTCCACAATGGCTATAAAATCGCCTCAGATCATCAGCTTTTCAAAGTTTGAACTGATCAATACTACACGTATCGCTATCAGTCTCTGTTATTTTGAGTTCTGATTGGTAGCTAAAATCCCACAAGGCACCGCGCAGCCCAAGATGTGCAACTTGCTTATTGCACAGCTTGTGTTATTGTGTGTATTTCAATGTTTCAAGTTGTAAGAGTAAAATCAGTTTTAGCAACCAATCATTATTTGTATAAAAATGCCATAGTATCTAATACAATAGCAGTTTTATGTACTTACACTTGTTGTTTTGCCTAAGTTTCCTGAGCTACAGTATATGTATCTGTTTGTAATAAGTGCTGGTCAACACCAGCATATTACATGGCAGTAATTTACCGTAAATGCTAATTGCTGCTTGCTGTAAAAGGAAAGCACAAGACAATGAATATAATGCCCTGTGAGATGCTGAATAGAACTGGAAACAGTAATAGATGACCAAAGAAAAGAGGGGAGATTCAAATCTCAGCTCTTTCACCACTGATGAAAACATTACATCAAACCCAACAGCTAATTAGCCTACAGTTCAGTCATGTGTATCACAGAGAGTCAGTGGTGGTGGAGCTGTGACGTCCCCGACGTTACACCCGATGTTTCTGACAGTTAGTCTTGTGATTCAGCAGATTTCTCAGCTGCGGCAGTAGAGTCTCCTGGTGTACTTAGAGTTTGGTTACTTATGCATTTTATTTCAGTGATATAGAGAAGAACAGAGACAGAAAAGTGCCTTTTCGGCTATGTGGCAGACATAGAGCTGCTATGAATGAGCCCAACCTACCACAAGACTTCGAGCTGTCACTTGTCTCACAAACAGATCATTTTGTTCAATTTACGTTGTATCTGGTACATTATTCATTCACTAGTGCACAGTTTGTGACAGTCCTTACAAAGGCCATCTTCTACAAAACCAACTGTTTTCACAAAGTATTTGTTTATTCACTGAACTGAGCTATGTCTCCCACAAGAATAAATTCAAATAGAACAGCCTCTGGTCTCTCTTTGAAGTCCCCAAGGCTGTGGCAGGTTTAAACCTGGCGTTAGGAATGTTTCCTCTTTAGTTAAATCATCTTTGATATGGTGCCACCACTCAAACTGCCACAAATTCCTCCAGTAGCAACTGCAAAAAACATCTTCCCTATAGCCCACAATGACAGAGACACCTATGAACCAGCTGACAGGATACCTACGACTGCAAAACAGGACAGATTCTGTTTATTATGACTTTTTAGAAGGTGGGAGAGTTTTGTATGTGTTAAGTTTTCTGAAAAGATATTAAAATCTGTCACTGCACCAATATTGACTTGAAGCTCCAGACAAGGTCAGAAGGTGAAGTGCTGGTCTTCATCTACAATGAGCTGCTTATCATATATTTACTATGGCATCTCTGGATCCTCCTGGAAATTTTAAGCATTTGATACATTAGGCTGCATGGAGGAAATGAGCAAGCTAATCAACAAAATGAACAAAAATAAAGAATAAAGCAACAAAATGAGCAAGACATTGAGAAATAACTAGGAAAATTGAAAAAAAATGACAAAAATGGACAAGTTATAGGTACACAACAATAATGTCATTTATGTAAAGTGAACAAGACAAAGCCTACATCATGAATTAAAATTATTACAGTAATTATGTACAGTAACTATGACCTCTGGGGATAGACAAATGCATATGTTCCTATACTGTTGCCCATAAAGTTGCAAAAAATATATTTTTAACTTCTTCTCATGAAATGATTTTGACAATGTGATTGATTCCTGATAAATAAAATGTGTATCTTCTCAAAACTTTTTTGATCAATCTTTTCCAGAGGTGATTACGAGAGTTGGCACATTAATTTTTTATAGTTACGAGAGCAGAGTTAGTAACTGAGTTACAGCATTATACAAGTAACTAATTACTAGGGAAAGTAACAATTGAATTACTGTTGACAAAAGGTATCATGTTCTCAACAACATACAATAAAGTAACCTGAACCTGAACATACGTGTCTGTTTAGTTCAGTCTGATTGGACGACATGGCTCCGCCTCTTACTTCGTTAGCAGAGCTCACGTTAGCCGCACCCGCGTTTGTTGTGCTGGACACTAGTTTAGTAGAAGTGCGTGATGATGAAATGTGCTTCATGAGACTTGAACTGCTTACAACGATGTGGAGAAACACTTTGTTCTGAACACAATGTACATTTCATTTTTTTGCCTTTTGTCTCAATGAGGGAAAATTAATGTCTGTACTTCAGTTTAATAGCACTAACTTTGAATTCTCTGGACTCACTGTTGCTGCATGTGTCTTTGCAGTTTATGTGTGAACACCCACCCAGCTCTGCCTCTGATTAGCTGACTGTGAAATTTTACTCTTTCATTGTCATCATCACTTATGCAGATGTGTCACCCCCTCCTCCCCCCTCACCAAAAAACAGAGAAAAACTTTGCATCTCGTGTCTGAGAATCCTATTTGATGAAAACAGCTTCAGTGAGCGTCGTTATAGTAACATGCTGCATATTATTCTCAGTAATGGGAACGCTGTTGTAACGATAAGAATAACATTTTGTTAGATTTCCTGTTACTGATGCTGTTAGTAACCACTTCCACCTGGTGAACTGTATATAAATGGGAATAAAATGAGGAATGTGTCTAAAAACAAATGATTCCAACTTTATGGGCGAATACCCCCACTGAAATCTTCACCCATGACAGTAACACTGAAGCCAGTGCACAATTCTATGCTGGAAAGAACCGCCATCATTGTGCAGTCCAAGGTCCAGTTTTTCATCTGAGTATGTCACAGACAGGTCATGTACTGCAAAATTTGGCCAGTGTAAGTGTACATATCCAGCCCTTTGGGCAATAACCAGGGCTGTTCCGTATTCCGTCGTGGCATTACAACTTAAAGTTGTAATACCACTGTTGGCCACTGGGGCACTGTTCAGTGGGCTCCAAGAAGCCCTGACTCAGCATACACTTACATTGGACTTCTCTCTGAAAATACTGTGAATACATTTTTCTCATGGGGTGTCAGTCTCAAATGTTTTATTTGGACCCTTTAATAAATTATCTAATGGTACATCTACATCTTTTTGCCCTGTTATTAAGATATTACAGCAAATACCGTACCGACTATAAGGCGCACCGGATTATAAGGCGCACCCCCAAAAATGTCATTTTAAATTTTGTTTTGTTTTTATAATCCGGTGCGCCTTATAGTCCAATAAATCACTGCTGTGCTGGAATTTGATTGACATGTCACTATGGTAACTCAACTCAGAGGAGTCTGACTTTTGCATCTTCTATTTACTTAACAGAGCATAGTTTTACATGAGATAGGATTGACTGCAGCTGTAGGTAAATGTTTACACTAACAACACTGTAGTATGACTTTGTTTGGCACTGCCATTCATCCAAATATGGTTACATCCTGTTTTTGGCTCCAAAATGTCATCCAGGAAGTGACAACCCAATTGGCATCAAAAGCGTAATTCAGAAACCAATGGGTGATGTCATAGTCATGGTCATTTTTTCCACCAACATATTGAGTCCAGAGGCCCCTCGGTAGCTAACTTGGTAGAGCACCCAGTAGCTCCTGTCCCTCTTCACTGCAACTATCAAAATACCCAAAAACAAATCTTTTAAAAAATTATACATAGAAAGAGAGTCTATGATCCAGAGTTTCAGGTGGGTCATATTCTATACCACTGGTCAGAATTATTTCACTTAGAAGATCCAGATTTTGAGCCATTCTCAACACTGATGCCCACACAGAGGTAGTTGAGTTGACCAGGTTTGCTCTTTGTGGGAGGTATTTATCCAATTGAACACTGGGACCACCCAGCCTAACCCGCTCAATGTTACACTGAGAACCTCAAGTCAAGATTGCAAACAAATTTGTGCTTTTATTGATGCTACTAATCATTAGTTTTATAGCTTCCATCAGCTTCAGGGAGTGTTTCTAGTATCTTTAGCTCAATAATGTTTCGTTTCTGCTGTGATTAAATACATAACCACATAATGTGTTTAGCACTACAACAGCCAGCAGTCAAATTTACCTGCAGCTGTTTTTCAGTCATGCATTTTGCTTTGGTTAGTAAGATAGTAGCCCCCTAAAACTGTGTGTGTTACATGGCCTGCTGGAAAATACAGTATATAGTCTATCTATCCAAATCAAAATGTGAACATTTATAACAGTTACAGGGTGAAATGTACCCCTATTGAAGTGCACTGGTTGTTGAATAGTTTATGTTAAGTTTTGGCAACAACATTCATCTCTGTGTAATCTAAAAGATATGTCAAGTCATTTACAACACTTCAGAATGGAAATGAGACACAGATTGATGAATCAAATAAATGCATGTGTTTTATGCTAATCCGCATTTTTACTGTCATTTTATATTTGTGCTGAACTCAATATAAAGTACTTGTTCTTAGAGATACACTACCAGCCAAATGAATAGACACACATTCTATTTGTGTAGTTTTTCTTTATTTTTATTGCAGCATTGTATATTCTGAAAACATCCAAACTTTGAAAAAACATGTATGGAATTATGTCGTAAACAAAATGTGTTACACAAGTACCGTATTTTCTGGACTATATGTTGTGTTTTTTTTCATAGTCTGGCTGGGGGGGGCGACATACATTTCACTATTTCACGGCCGTCAGAGGGCACTCTAGGCTTGTGTACCTGCATCTGCCGCACCCTTATCACTGACAATTTAAAATGTAAACATTACCAGTAACAACCATACCTGCCATCATCCCTGGAGGCTTCAACACCGAACGTGTCAGCGCCGACACATTTGCGCGTCACTTATGGGGAGGCGCTTCTGGCATTAAGCGCTCAGCCAACCGGCCACCCGCGACCTGCTCCGGGGACGGTGGCAGGTGGGGCGTTTGACCTGGGCGGTTCATATGTCAAACGATAACACAGGTGTCCTAAGGCGAGCTCAGGGAGGACAGAATCCTCCCAGGGAGCAGAAGGGCAAAAGCTCGCTTGATTTTGATTTTCAGTATGAATACAGACCATGACAGCAGGGCCTCCGCTGTCAAATTACATTAACATACGTTATATTACGTTAACATATGAGACACCTATTCAGCTTGTTGTTCTCCATTTTATTATTACTATAACTTGCCTTTCAGGAAATGTCTGTTCTTGGGGTCAGATTTTGTTAAATAAATTTCCCCGAAAAAATGCGACCTGTTCTCCAGTGCGACTTATACACATTTTTTTGGCTTGTGCGACTAAAAAGTCAGGAGCAACGTACAGTATAACCCAGAAAATATGGTAGCCACATTTAGGTTTAATGACACCTTTGCACACTCATGGCATTCTCTCATCAGATTCATGAGGTTTTCAAATCACAGGTCACTTAATTTAAGCCATTTCTTATTTTCTGAATGTGCTTTAGACCATGTTGTCCAGGACAGAAGTGGGTGGGTGCAGAGTCAGTAGCCCCATTAGTGCTGCTACAACAACTATACAAATCTATATTATGGCAATAAATACTCAGCAACATCAAGAGAAAAGAAAGTCCATCATTACATTAAGAAATGAATGTCAGTCAATCAGAAAAATCTGGAGAACTTTGAATGTGTCTCCAAGGGCAATCACAAAAACACCATCAAGCACTATGCAGAGGATATGATTACTAGAATTGCCAGTAATGATGGACTGTCCTTTCTCTTTATAAAACAGTTTCTTGCCAAAATACGAATTTATATAGTATCTGTAGCTGCACTAACTGACTCTGTACCCGCCCTTCCTCTGCACAAGACAACTGACAGCATACAGTGAAGCACATTAAGAAGGCAAGAAAGGCACAAACTAACTCCTGTACACCTGTGATTTGAAAACTGTCCCAGGTGACTACCTTGTGATGAGAGAATGTGAAGTTGTCATCAAAGCTAAATGTGGCTACTTTGGATATTCTAAAATAAAAAAAACATGTTCTGGGTTGCAAAACACTTTATTCTTTGTGACATGATTCCATACATGTTCTTTCACACTTTGGATGTCTTCAGCATTGATGTACAGTTTTGAAAATGATCAAAACAAAGGAAACCACTGAAAGAAAATTTTTGAGAGCTGATAATTTAACAAATTCATGTTATGATTTGAGACACAGAAAGGATGCACCAAATATTTATATGGACTAGAAATTATGCTGGGGTTGTTTTAATTTATAGCAAATCCCAGTGGCTCTAGGGTTGTCGTAGAATATCTGTCATCAGGCATCTTGAGGAGCGATGGAGCGACAGCACTTAGGCTTTGCTTACAACAGATGCATTCTTTATTTACATAAAACTACGCATAATGAAACAGTCATGCGTATGTCAGCAAGACACACACACACACAGCTGCTTAAAGAGAGAAATGACTCAGCTGCCTAAACTCCACCCTGAGGCCAGATCCCCCCCGTCTACGTGGCCCACAAAGTGAGACATGGCACCCGCAGCTGTACAGGGACGGTCTATCATAAAATAAGATGACAGGAAATGCCGGTTTATTAAATGAAAAACAACAAAGTGTTTCTGTCTGTCTGGCTCGAACTATCAAATTAGATCAAGAGATGTTACATAACACAAGGGGTTGGGGGGGTTAACTTGACCTCTTACTCCTAAACAGGACCGTTTTAGTATGTTACACACAGATGGTCTCCCCCAAAATCTCCCACAAAAGTTAATTTCAGTTTTCTCTATTTTCAGCAGTGTTGGGCAAATTATTTCAAAATGCAATGTGTTACATATTACTAGTTCTTTGCATTTGAAAGTAATAAGTTACTTTACAATATTACTTTCTGTGTATAGTAATAAGTTACTGATCACTTATTAGTTACTTTCACCAAAATAAACACCCAGTACAAGGCGTTATGAAATGGAAGTGTGCAATATTCTGTTATGTAGAATAATTGCCCCCTAGGTATTACTCTCATTGTCTGCATTGAACAATTTAGAATTTTGAGCATTTTTTTTGTTCAATATGTATCTTTCAGACTAATGGAAAGAAAATGTCCTAAATACAAATTCTTTTTTTATTTAAAGTAAAGCTTTTGTTCTTCCCTTTGATCAAAATTTGTGCATATTTAAGCTGACAGTGTGATCATAAAAATCAGACTCAACTTGTAGTAAAGAATTTTTGACTGTAACGGGATGATTTGTGATTGTGTTTCTTTTAAATGTTTTAATCTTTTCATCTGTATTCTTTTAATATACAAGTATATTAACTCACATTATTTTATTATTTCTTTCTATCCATGTTTTTAAGGGAGGTGCATTATTATTATTATTATTATTTACATGTATTATTTTAGGAACCGTTTTACTTAAATGTTTTCAAATGGCGTGACCTGACAACAATGAAAATCCTTCAGTAAACACAGCTGGCTCTTAAAACCAGACAAAATAAAACCAGTTTGATTCCGTTACTCCACACACCACCTGCAGTGTCTCATCTTAAATCAATGATCTGTGGGAATTTGTTTATAACTTAACTACATGCTACATTATTAGTTTTTTTTTTACTCTGACACTTGTTTGAACGTGGATTTTGCTGACAATCTTTTCTAATGTCATGAATTCAGCGGTAGAGAGAGGCAGCGCGTCCCTCACAGCATCCTCAGCCTCCAGCCTTCTCACTTCGTCTGGATCAAACTCCACCTCTATGTCTGTCGTTGTTTGTTTGTGCGAGGCTCAAACCTTCAACCTCCACCTGTTTCTTCTGCTTGTACCAACCGGTGATTGAGTTGCTAGTTTAATTCTTGAGGTCATATGTGTTAGGACTTGGCTTCTGTGTTGGCGTCTCACCAACATACAGTGGGGACAATAAGTATTGGGCAACGTAAAAATGTGCAAGTTCACCCATTTAAAAAGATAAGAGAGGTT
>JAQQAE010020125.1:0-10767 GCA_029823295.1 Pseudamia nigra | reverse complement strand
AGGATAGGGTGAGATGGAGGCAGATGATTCGCTGTGGTGACCCCTGAAGGGAACAGCCGAAAGGAAAAGAAGAAGCTAAAACTCAAACATGTATATGACACAGCCGAGGAAGGTCCATTATGATGGTTTGTGGTAGATGTATTCAAGTTTTAAAAAATCTAATCAACCAAAATGTGCCTGTAGAACAAAAAAAAAAAAATCTAAACTGTAGCTGGTCCAGACAATCTGGAGACAAATGTGTACAGCAAAGCTATAACCAGAGTTCCCATCATCATACACAAGGTTACATCAAATAAAAGCTACTCAAATGGTTTCAGCAGGTCTACATTAGCCTTGAGAAGCTGAAATTTACCAACAACAAGATGTGTATTCAGTCCAAGGGGAGTCTGACTGAATTGACAGTTTTCAAAGCAAGTAATCGATAAGTAAGAACCACAACGGAGCAAAAGCCAAAGCGACTGGGAATGTGGAGCATATTGAGCCTATGTGTTGGTCAAAGTTTGTTCCTCACAGTAGAATGCGCATTCACAGGATGAGTCTGTTACAACACACAAAGACATGAGCTGAATTCACAATGGACTGAAGGTTATACAAAGAGAGGAATTAAGCTCAAATGATCTTATTCCACACATACATCCAGATGTTTTTAAGTTAAGACAATTTTGTCCTATTAAAGATATTTGTCTTCTTTCTAGTTGGAACGCTTCTGCTGCTATATATTATAGTTATAATACGTTTTATTTATAGGCATCTTTCAGGACACTCAGGGTTACCATACAAAATAGTTGGTATAAAAACATACATGTAAGTTATATAAATGGGAACAGAGTAATCCTGTCTGAGTCTGAGTTTTTGATATGTTTTCAGAGAGCATCCCAGAGGTGGAGGAGTGGTTGTTCATGGCTTTGAAGATGAGGAGCAGGATCTTACATGTAAACAGAATTTACATTCTGCAGGATTTACCAAATCAAATTTAAGACCATTATGAATGACATTTAACACATGTACTAGGTTAATTGGCTACTCTAATTTGTCCCTAGATGTGAGGGTTGTGTCAGGAAGGGCATTCGACGTAAAAAACCTGTGCCAGATCAAACGTGCGAATCACTGGTATTTCGCTGTGGCGACCCCTGAGGGGAGCAGCCGAAAGGAGAAGAAGAAGATGAATGAAACTTAAGATCTAGGTTAATGGCTGTCATTTGCTGAAGACCCTTCATAGCAGTGACATACTCAGACTCCAGTGCCTTTACACCCCACAACATTCCCAGTTTAATCCATTTTTTGCATAAGAAGCAGTATGTTTCAAAGTTGGTACTTGTGACTGGCTTTAACCAAGCCCAAAACTCTTCTATTTCAAGCCACGTCACTGAATTTACACTTCCCCGTTCTTCTTGCTTGTGTCAGAAGGCACTCATCAATAACACAAAAGCTGACTGGCTGAGATATAAGGGCTGCAACATAAGTTGCTTGTTGGATTTGTATTCTTCAGAATAGGAGCACTTCATTGTGCCTTTGAGATATCATTAAATGGACATGACAAAATTAAGACCTGTCAAATATTCAGTGGATTTAAGACTTTTAAGCCTGAAATTTAAGACTTCTACGCATAAAATTTGTATCTTCAAATTTAGACTTTTTAATAAAAATGTAGCTAACAATACAATAGTACCTCATGGTATGCATAAAAATAATCAAAACCAAACCCCAATGACTGTCTAATGACAGTAGAAAAAAAAACTGAAAATGCAACAAGCAGGAATAATGTATTTATTCCATGTTTTGTAGTATCAGACTTTGAACAATGAAGTCATATAATTATAAACACACTATGACTGCAGCTGCCATGTGCATTTCTACTGTGCAATCTAATAAAAAAATTGATATTTGGTGTTAATGTGTCAATAACTATACATTCCCATATTGATGGATCAGTCCCAGCCCAAACCAGTTTCCCTCTTTCACATTTCCAAAGAATTTGTCAGCTGCCGTAAGTTCAGTAACATTGAAAAACTTTTAAGACGTCCTTTGTAAACAGCACAGACTTCGTAGCTCATGGGTGTCTCATATGACAAAAGAGCAAAGTGTTTATCCATGAAAGGGGGGGCACAGTTATCCTTATAGCACATTATAGTCCTATAGTGTTTAAAGTAGATGAGTGTGTTCGTGTGTCCAAGGTCTGCAGTGATTGATGTTCCTTTAGAGGCCTCAGGGCTTTGGGGACTGCAGAGATGACCTCTGTAGAGGTGAGTGGATCAGCCGCTCCACTATGACTGACTGCCTACCTGGACCAACGCTCGAGATGCCTCCTGTGACCTTCTTCTGTTTGGAAAACACATGGGACACTTCGTACATGGAGGTGGACGATGTGTTTGTGTGCAGACCGTGTATGTGCTCACTAACAAACACATGTCCAAACATACTGGCAGTTACACACGAGCACACACACCCGAAACATCTAGTGGACATTCCTTATCTACCTCAGAGGGTAATGGAGTGATAACCAAAACGCAATGCACCCCCTTCTGTGAGTGTAAGCCCAGGAGACCAGCCAATCACAAAGAAGTATTCCCCCTGCAGTGTAATTCTAACCCAATCATTGTCGTACATCTCAGGCTTTAGACACACAACACTCCCAAAATTTTATGGCAACAGAAATTAGCAAAACAACAGATACACCTGAGCATGCATGCACAATAGCAGAAAATACGCCATATGATCACAAATTGTTCAGTGTGAGGGAGGCAATGTGTGCACATCACTACACCCCCCAAGGTCAGTCAAGGTAAGAGTGTGCGACTGTTGTTAGATACGTTTATAGGTTGTGGGTGTGATATCTGTCTGCCCCTCCATAAGCATCCGTTGTACTGGTGGAGTGGAGGGTGTGGGGGTAGAGGAAGACAGAGACAGTAAAGTAAGCACTAACAAAGGAACACACAATTCTGTGGGTGGAGGTCTTAAATCTTCATCAGCGGTGCCAGGCTGCCTGAGGATCAGAGCAGAAAAACTCACTGATGAATGGCTCTATATTAAAGAGTATGTGGAGAAGAGGCAGAGTAGTAAACGTCTGTGTGCGGCTAGTGCTAATGCTATGCCCTCCAGGTGTTGTTTCAACCAGAACAGCACATTACGTAGGCAGTAAATCGATAATTACTGTTAATGTGATGTACGTATATGTATTTTGTATTGTGATATGTAATGACTAATTTTACACTTGTGTCTGTCATGATAAGACCTCAGGTTTTGTTCTTTTAATGTAAGGGTTTCATGGCATTAAATATTTTTGTAAAAACATTAAATCACAATATCTATAACAATAATTTTTTTTGCATATTTTAGATTATTTTCATCTTCTGCATCTTTCTGCTTTTTCATTGTTTTCTTCTGTTTTCTTCAATGTCTTTTGTGGTTTTTATAATGTATCTATGTTGTGTTTTTGCATATTTTATGTCTTTTATGTTGTTGTTAAATGTTTGCTGGCTAGTTTGTGTTTTGTACATCTTTTTGCACCATACCTTATTTTCCTTTATTTGCATAGTTGATGTTCTTTTACGTATCTTTTGACACACAAATAACCACCTGGATCCTTGAAATTTCAATCAAAAATCTTCAATTGAACTAAAATAAAATAGCAATTTAATGTCATCTATATTGACTGATATAATTTTTAACATGATTAAAGTGATCATTAAATGAAAATAAAACATCCAAATAATAAAAATCCAGCAGATCACTAAGTCAGTGTGTTCCCACAGAAACTCCGCAGGAACTTTGTGATAATTTTACAGGGCTGGGTACAGTATATTGGTGTGTGACTCCACTGCAGGAATCATCCCCCTGTGTCAAATTACAGGAACCTTTACGGGGTCTAATCAAGTCTCCGCTTCAGGGTAGGTACTCCAAACAGCCCTGAAAACTCTCAGGAGGAGCTTAAAGGTTTACTCTGATAGGGTACACCCAGAGCAGGATATCAGGATATGATGTCAATAGGGAAAAAGCACATTTTTAAAGCCCTGCAGAAGACAAGTACTGTAGTAAATAGTAGGATTGGGCCTCTTCGAGGCATCTTCTCCTTTTGTTCATAGCATCCACCACCATGTACACTCAAAACACACAGAACAGAAACACAGCAGCCACCTCAGCTTCTTCCATGTTTATCTTTGTCCTCGATGATGTTGTGTGTGCTTTTGCTCTTGGCTTGTCATGGTTTGCGCCCCACAATCACGTTGGCTTGTTTATGCTGCGATTACAGTGGTGGTGGGTCATACCTTGCAGTGGAGACACCCTGCAGTGGAGAGGGGTGGAGTGACAGGCTGTAAAATCTCCCTTCCCCCATTTACCCCAAAGTTCCTGTCATGGAAATGCGCCTAGTGTTTAGGAGAATTGGAATAAATTCCAAAACACATACAAAAATTCCTCTTAAAACCTTGTGTGAAAGATTATGTGTAAAATAAAACACATTCAAATTATCCTGCAACAAAAGACTTTTAAAACCAAAATACTGTTTTATCAGAGTCCTACACAAGATTGAAAGAGCAGTTAAGAGAAAATACTGAGTGGACAGAACATAAATTATGAGCCAGACCCATAGATTTCTATTGAGTTTCAGGTTGTTGATCAGATCAACAATAGATTCCAGTTCCTTTTAATGATCTTCTTTCCACTGCTTGTCATTTTGCCTCTGCCTCCCTCGACAGTGGCTACAATTGGCATTTCATATTGACAGTTTTTCCTTTTATTTGTAAGCGTAAGAGCACTACAGTATGCCTCTTGACTTTCTTTTCTCAAATTCTCGCTGGCAGCTCCTCTCTAGGAACTGGATGTCAAATGATTTCACAAAAGACTAGTTAAAGTAATTGATTGATGGGTTAACTGATCCAGTCACTGACCTCTTAAACGCTGCACGGACATAATGCCTTAAGATATAGAAAAACAGCACCAGTGAATAATTTCATTACAATCTAAACATATGACTCACTGCAACCTCCTATGTGTGTTTAAGTGCATGTGGCAGGTGGAAGACTTCTCCCCCTCTTCACCTTCCTGCTCTAATATGCTTGATTTGGTATTTGAATGCTATTGTGAAATGCCGTGCAAAGTCATCAAAATCCAAGAAACAGCAAGTGGAGGAGGTGATGCAAGGCCATTTCATTCACAGCACGCATAAGGGATTCTGTAGCAGCCGTCAATTTGTGTGAGTTAACAATTACCATTTGGTGGAAAAGTCAATTTATATTTAATACAGAAAGTGTTACATTTTCACTTCCCTGTTTATTGTTACAGTGAAAAAACTGCAAGCAATAGAGGATGCAAACCTTGTGTACTGACCAAAGACCATCTCTTTCTGTGGGTTTTCAGCATACCATTTTGTTCATCCTGAGGCTAGGCTAATTTGTGCTTGACATCAAACATTTTTCTAACTCAAAGTTTCTGGATAAAGCAGGCATGTACTAGCTAAAACTGTAGGGGCAAAGTTACCTACAGCTAATTATTGGAGAGACCGAATGAATCAACAAATCAAAGCAAAGTCTGTATTTAATGTCCTCCTAGACCACAGGTGTTCAAAACACTGCTCTGTTGCTACCTCCTTCTTAACATGTGCATGACACCACATCTTTTGTTGTGTCATAAATCATTCATTTTCTATCCCTCAATCCTCACAAGGGTCAGGGTTGTCAAAAGCTTGTCACTCTTGGCTGTCCTCATGTGGACGTAGTGCTTCCCTCACTCACTTGAACATTCACTATTTTGGAGCTAAACACCAGAAGTGATCATATCTGAACAAAAGGGGCAGCAATTGACTTGATAAAACTCCATCAAGCATTGCCTAACAAATTAATCTCATGGTGCTGCTCTTAATCACAATTTCATGAGTTGTAGCTCCAGAAAAAAAGTGTCTTATTAGATAAACAAAAGCTATGAAGAGTCAACTTGGCTCGATTCAACATGTGAGTGGAGCTGTCATCAAGTTCTGCCAGTCAAAGCTTTTTAAAACTGACTTTACACAGTTAAAGGAGACATAAATGAGTCCTAACAAAGCCACACAGACACATACAAAAAGTTCCCTTTTGTCAGACTTAAACACAAACTTAAACAGTGAGCTGACCTATGATGTTAGACCTGTAGACAGAAGAGTGTAGATCAGGAGTGTCCAGTACTGATCTCAAAGGTCGTGCGGGTCGATCACGTTCCATTCAAACAATGTTCTTGTTGTTAGTTTAAAACCGAGAAAACCTGCGACAAACGTATTAACTTATATGTACCTGTACAAGTTTTTTTTTTTTTTTTTTTTGCGGCGTGGGCAGTTGTCTTCTATCTGACCATTTTCATCCAGGTATCTCTGGATCCTCATGGAGATTTCGAAAGTCAGAACCTTCATTTCCTGCATTTCTGACGATTGTTATTAATTGTCAGTTTGTGACCTTTCAGCATATGACTCGTTTAAAATAAGAATGAAATAATCAAGAAAATCAGCTAAAATGACCAAAATTAATAATAAAAATGAGCAAAATATTCTACAAAATTAATGTATTTTTAATATGGGTAGATCGTGTGCAAGCCAAAAAGGGTGAGCATCCCTGGTGTAGAGAGACTCATACAAGAGATGTTAATACGTTTATTCTGACATACAGTACAGTACATAGTGAAACTGAGCCTCAAGTGATGGTCAGCAGCTCAAAATGAAATCCAGCCCACTTGGAATGATTCCAAACTGTAGATAAAAGACTGAAAATGCATCAAAACAATTCAATCATCAGCCTGGAAACTTTCACAATGTCAGGAATTACTAAGAAAATGTGGTTAGTCAAAGTCAGTTTGGCAAAGTCACAACACAG
Source organism: Pseudamia nigra (assembly GCA_029823295.1). Classification (NCBI taxonomy): domain Eukaryota; kingdom Metazoa; phylum Chordata; class Actinopteri; order Kurtiformes; family Apogonidae; genus Pseudamia; species Pseudamia nigra. Next base: position 3,934 of record JAQQAE010020125.1, on the reverse strand, counting down.
CATGTTCCTATAGTATGTGTCAGAATAAAAACTTTGACAATAAATTAGGTTCTTTCACTGAAATGCTAGAGACTTCACACACAAACTGACAAAATTATTATTGCCTAATTCAGGATAACAATTTGTTGTAAATAGAAGTACTTTTTCATCAAAATTTCAGAGCATTTTAGGTCTCCTGGGCTATTTGGTGTCATTCATCCCAAGATTAGTGCCACACCTGGGGAGGGCTGCATCAAAAATAAACACCTTCCGTTTACTCCACTATGTCTCCTCCCTCATGTCTGTGACTGACACTCATTCCTACTCCCACTTTCATTGACAGAATCTGAGGTAGACATCATGTGGCTGTTGGTGTGACGCTTCCGCGTCCTCTCACACCACAGCCCCTCTTTGCAGGTGTCCCTCCCCGTTCTGTTTCATTCATAACGCAGTGCCAAGCAAGATGACTCATCCTACGGCGCGAAAGACTCCAATCGCCTGTGTGTTCATCCCTGCACTCGGTCTCTTTCCAGTCACCCCAGTTTCTACTGTCCTCTTTCTAGTACTCATCACTCCTTTACTAAACACCCCCTCAGCCCCCCCACCTCGTGTGTGAGGCGCCGATCCATAGCTCAGCTCCGTCACATGCAGACGATGATGGACGGGATGAGTAAATGACTGCGACAATGGAGCACGTTATATATGCAGACCGAGGAATCTAGCAGTTACCTCATGACACCTGACTCCAAATGTACACTCCAAGACACCTCAGCCTTGACACACTCCTGTCACTTTCAAATTTTTCTTGCATTCGCACTACTGAGACTGAAGAAAATACCACCCAAAATTTTCAAAAAATTACCATGTCATTGTCAGTATCAGAATCTCAAAGTGAATGAGTTTCCAAATTTTTTAAGATATTTTCATGCTTTGTGTTATTGGTGTAGAAAGGCTTTCTTGATCACAAAAGAAAATGATAATAAAACAGATACAAGAAAAAACAAGGAAGACCCCACCTCAGAGACTGACATCAGCTGAGATACTGTCATGTAAAAATGTATGCTCTTCAAAAAAACTGCACAAGGTTCCCTAGGTCCTCCCCTTTACTTTCTAAGGCTTTTATTTTGAAAAGAGATTTTTTTAATAAGCTGAATACAGTAAAAAGTTTAAATCACCAAAATTAAAAAACTAATAACCATGATGTTTTGATACTTAAATGATTTAAGGGCAAAAAGTAGAGTAAAGAGCCATAATTTGGGTATACAGAACGTCGATAACAAAATGCTGGCACTGTGACTATTTTTATATATGTAGTAAGAGCACACTGTGCATATTAATATCCTATATCCATGTCATATTTATTTATATTCATCGCAATGGATATGCGTTCCTTCCTATTTACTGGATAAGAAAATGATTTTAAATCTTGTGTTTAACTGAGCTGGTTAATGTATCATTCTTGACTACCTGATCGCCGAGACACCACCCAATGTAAATATAATAATGATCTCCCCTCCTTGAATCGCCACCTCATCGTGGCAGAGGGGTTTGCGTGCCTGAGTGATCCTAGGAGCTATGCTGTCGGGGGCATTTCGCCCCTGGTTGGGTCTCCCAAGGCAAATTGGTCCTAGGTGACAGGTCAGTCTCAGAGTGATTCAGAAGACCTGTTTGCCTTCTTTTTGGCCATTTTCTGATTTAATTTTCTCATTCTGTTCATTTTTCTGATTACATTTGTAACTTTTTGCTCAGTTTTTACTCTTTTTATAATTTACTTGATTTTTTAGTTTTTTAAATTTTTTATTCCTCCCAATTGACTTTGACCAAAATGGAACTGAGTAGAAATATGTTTTTCATCATAAATGTAACTGAGTAAGAGTAAGAATACTACCCACCTCTGCATTTCAATACAGAAAAGTGAAGATACATGCACAAAATGATAATGACAACATGCTTTTTCTTTGTCTGCACGTGTATCTACCACACATGTGCATGTACAAAAGTGCCCAACTGTCAGATATTCATGTTAGTGTGTAATCCTAATGCCACAGAGAACAAGACCGTGGGTGTGAACAGCATTCTGCACTTACGATGTTTGCCTGTGCTCTGTTGTAACTGTATGTGTGTGACAGACAAAATTTCTACCAGGTTTGTTGCAGAATTTGTGAACAGTAATTCCTATGTATGTTTGTTCTAGAAGAGTGCTTTTTATTGCAACTAAAGGTTCTTATAATGGATTGCCCACATAAAAAAGGACACACTGATATACTGTATATGTACACTCACACACACACACACACAAGTACTATCTCTCTTCCATCTTTCCTTTGCCGTTTTAATAACCTAAGTTCACACTAGTGGCCTTACATAAAAAGTAATATTAGATTCAGAGTATTACTCCATTTCATACCTCCATATTCTTCTTTCTCTGCACTCCCTTCATCTGTTTCCATTATCTCTCCCTGGAGTACTCTATTTCTCCTCCAATCAGGCTGTTTTCACCTCGTTTCCCTCCCTCCACAGCCAAAAAAACCTGCATGGAAAAATAGATTACCTGGCTTTTTAAATTATTCCTGAAACATATTTCGTGGAGGCCAAATAGAGCCTCTGCAGGAGAGGATTCTGTGTTTCCACTGGTGTTTGTTTAGCATCTGCAAACACAGCAGACCCATGAAGAAGAATAAAGTATGTCGGTAATGTGTACAGCAGCCCTGTATCACAACTTCAGCAGATATTGGCATTGATTTTGCAAGACTTTGAACTCTGCTCTTCTTTCAGTTGCCAAAATTATTAGCTAATTATGTGTGTGGTTCTGGGCAAAGGTTAATTTTATAAAGAAATATCATTACAAGTGTGGGATTGGTTAATTTATATTTTATCAACAACATGAGGAGTTTTGTTTTAGGTGATATATTCAATTGGGTGTCAAGAAAAAAAGCACAGACACAGTAATAATTTTAATGATCCACATTTGAATGCGTTGCATGATTTCATTTGGGCTTTATCATACTTCAACCAGATGGTATCAAACGATATATCAATTACCGGTATTTTGTGGCTAATATTCGTTCTGTAGACCCATTGTTTGATGGGATACAACCAAAAATTTATTGCAGATGTGAAGTCATATTATGACTTAAGCATGACTTCATAATATTCTGGTTATTTTTAGACCAATATCACTTCTGTAGCATGAATGGTTGTTGAGATGTGGTGGAAAATGTGTTTTCCAAGGTATCTTGGGTGACTTTGACCATGACCAACTCACCCCAGAAATGGGTCACTTAAATATCCACCTGAGTAATATTCCAACCAAGTTTGGTGAAAATCCGGCATTCCCGAGTTATCCTGTGGACACACACAAGTACATTTTCATTGACTGTGACGTTTGCTCTAACTACAACTTATAAGTTCTGCTGACATGTTTCTTTTCTTTTGTATATGAACCCTATTTCAATATTTTGGTATTCCCCACAATTTACATTATGTCTTGAATTGTATATTGTATGTGCATGTTATATGCCATGTATTTCATTGTTGAAAAGCTAAAAATAAAATACAGTATTAGGTTCAGTTGCTGAAGGTGTTGTCTACAATGTTGGCAAACTAGCTAGTAGCGGATCATTCGTGGCAGACCGATATAAATGATTAAACAGGTGACCTGCCAGTTTACACAGCTTACAAGCTCACAGTTGCCAAGCTAGTACAGTGCCCTCCAAAACTATTGGAACAGCAAGGCCAATTCCTTTATTTTTAATGTACACTGAAAATATTAGGGTTTGACATAAAATGATAAATATGAGACAAAAGATCAGTATTTCAGCTTCGATTTCCAGGTATTTACATCAAAATCGGTTAAACAACTTAGAAGATAGCACCCGTTGTTTGAACCAACCCATTTTTCAAGTGAGCAAAATTATTGGAACGTGACTGACAGGTGTGTTTTGCTGCCCAGGTG
>JAQQAE010020124.1:0-10767 GCA_029823295.1 Pseudamia nigra | reverse complement strand
CCAGCTGAAACATAATCACCCATGCAGAAATTATCCAATGGGAGGCTTGTGCCTATTTGCTTAGTTAAATCCAGGTGCTGACCTTTTTTTTGGCCAGGCAGTGTACATGTGCAGAAGGAGGGGGTTCTACTTCCACAGTCACTGGGCTCTGAATGAACAATGTGTTTATGCAATCATGGGTTATTGACTACGTACACTTCAAATGTGCTATGACCTTCAAGGAATAAGGTCAAGATCACAGTCAATTTCAAAATTGGCTGGGGGATCGGACATTTCATAGCATCTTTTTTTATCTCTAGCTGTTCAGTTTCCTAATTTTCCATACAGTAGATAGCTTACAGAAGCCTCATGTCAGCCACTGGCCCCCAATGCTAATAGTTAAATACTGTAGTCAAATTGGTTTAAAGGTTACAGTCATTTGGATTTAGTGGGACTATTTTTAGAAAAGCAATAAAATAATTATTACTGCATTAATAATTACTGTGTTTGCTACTTGGAATAAGCCGCTCTGAAAGAGGAGAACCGTATCTTTCTACAGTACAACAATTCAAAAACTGTCTTGTTTGCATTTTGGTAGTCACTGTCGACTTTTCTGAACTCAATAAGATGGAATAGCATTAGGATAGGGGTAATGAGTTTTGTGTAATCTGCAACATCTGCAGTACTGAGACCACTGCGCTCTACACATGGCACCTTTAAGGACGAATGCAGTTGTGTTCATTTTTTTCTTAATACCCTCACTAGACAGATGCTCAAAAGCAAGCTGTCATGGGTAAAACCATCCTCAGTGTTGAAAACCGATTTCATAAAATGTGCAAAAATAAACTGGGGGATTGTAAATGTCCAAAACATTTTATTTATTTATTTTTTTCAGGACCTGGTGAAACGTCCTCCTCCGAATTAAAGAGTTCAACAAATCAACAGACTGCCTCAAATTGTCAACTTTAACGGCTGCTAAGTCTTACAGGGACCTAAAATAACCTGAGTAACACAAAACCGAGGCTGTGGACAGAAGAGACGAACAGATCAACAGTGAGAGGAAGGAGCAGCAGACAGACAGTGGCAGCAGGTAGAGCAGGCGTGTGCTGTTCACCAGCAGCAGTCACTCACTGCAGCCTTTAATTAAAGTCACTCTCCCAGGCTCTTTAAGCAACAGCTCGCAATTTCCACAGACAACAGCAGCGTGGCATCCGGCCTAGATGACCTGTAAGTGTGTGCGGGTGAGTGGTGGGCATGGCAGTAACCCCGCCAGCCTGTGATTTTCATGGGAATTAATGACACAGTGGTGGCCACATCATTTCTGTGACACGCTGCCGGGTGGAAAAGGTGAGGTGCTGACCTTTGTGTTGATCCCCTCCCCTCCCATTGCGGTCCGACTGAAAAATCTGAAATGTTACAGAGCAGAGATGGAGCAAACAGCCTCGGGAGTTTGAATACAGGGTGTAAGCGGAAAAAAGATGTTGTTCTTGGACCCCACGGACTGCCATTTGCTGCATCGTCAGAAAGCCTAGTGGGAAAAGGCTTTTTGAAAAGGTCAACATTAGATGACAGGCTGAACAAAAAAGGACTGCCACGCTTACTCTCAAAAGCTTACGTACTCATCTAGTGGAAGCACTTTTAAATATTCAGGTGTTTCATTGATTTATGGGGGTGTGTGGCAAAGACAAAAATATACAGTGACAATTACCCCTCTGCAGTTTATTTCATGAATACTGTATGTTTCATTTTCTTTTATTTCTGACTTATATATGCATTTGATCAAGTCAAAATAGCCAGAAAATCAGATCCAATGCAGTGGGCCTCATCAGTGTTTAGTGTGGGATTTTTTAGCAGTAGGGGGAAATGTGGTCGTGGGTTGTTGGTGTCAGAGGGTGTCTTTGTTTTCACAGTCCTATGTTCCCATATTTGTAAGCAATCTAAGTATATAATAGAGAAAAGTATGTCTGTATGTGTATGTGGGTGTCTGCCTGTCTGAAGACTCTTATCTCCTCATTGGGTTAACCAATCCCTTAACCTGACCCTAACCAAAGGGTTTGCGACTTCTGGCTCTGTCGTCCCTTCCCAGTGGTTCTTGTGGCTTTGTCCAGGGATGGAACATATTACAATAAATCAAAATGGAAATTAGCACTATATCAATAACAAGATGGAAAAAAATAAATTAGACAAAAGGTAAGAAAAAAGTAAAAAAAAATCCATAAAATCAATGAAATGACCAAACCAAGGAAATGAACAAAAATAAACAAATTAATGAACATGATGAAGACAAAACTGAACAAAATAATCCGCAGCCTGAAGAAAATAAAGAGGAGAGTGAAAAAAATTGCAAAATTGGCTAAAATAAGATGATCTCAATGAAAATTAAATTATGAAATGAACAAAATAGTCAACAACAACAATTGAACAAAAATTAGCAAAAACTGAATGAAGCATTCCACAAATCAATTAAAAAATGATTAAAATGGGAACAACAAATAAGGAATCTGTGAAATGAACAAAAATAATTAAAAATGACAAAAATAACAAATAATATGAAAAATAATGAAAATGATCCATGATGCATTGATCGAACAAATTTAAAATATTAACAAAATTTAAAATTAAGAAGTAATCCTGCTTCCAGGCACACATCTACAAAAACAAAGTCTGAAATCTGGGAACTTAGGGAATAATTTGGAGACAAAAGTGGGAACATACAACATTTACAAGTGCATCCTATGGGTTTCCTGGAGCTCTCTCAATATTTGCATCATCATAGTCTGTAGACGTGTAAAAAGCATAATAAGATTTGCAAGTGTACTGATATTTCTACATGTTTAAATAGGCCTGTGAATCGGTGATTAGTTTTACTGGGCTGAACAAATATAGCTCATGTTAAATGCATACATTGTTCTGCAGCAGTGGAGACAAATTTGTTAATGTGTAAGTAAATAATAATAACCTGAGAGGTCTGCGTGTGATGCTAATGGCTTTATGTTCATACATTACACATAATTTGGACTTTAATTTGTTAATGGAATTCAATTGTGTGTGTGAAAATGTCTGGTTAATTTGTAATGTCGGCTAGAAATTTGAAACACAAAGAGAATTTGTGTCACAGCAGCAAAAAAAAGTTTTTCCCACATTATGTATGAAACTAAACTCACAACTAACAAAAAATTAATTAAAAACAAGATGTCTCTATCTGTACTTAGTACTATAGCGTGTTTTTATATATTGGGCCCAACAATCTGCCAGTCTCCATGCTTACAGCTCGAGAACAGAAAAATGAAGCCAAACCAGTACAACTGCCACTTCCAACTGCATTCTGAACACAAACAACTATACTGAACAAAAATATAAACACAGCACTTGTTATTTTTTCCCCCATAATTCTTCTAGTATGAATTACATTTTTTTTACATATCAAAATAAACTTTTCAACAACTAAATGGAGTGAAGTTTGAAACAATAAGGCAATTCAAAATGAACCCTATAGAGAAGGGTTGAAAACAATGATTCAGACCTGTCAGTAAAGCATATGTCCACTATTGGCATCATGCAAAGTGTGGGGATTATCTCTTTTATTGGCTTATGTCACTGACTGAGTGGTATTTGGGTTTTTGTTTTGAGCTTAGGTTGAATGTACTTTTTGTTAAATAGGTTCAAGATTTCAAAAAGACTGGAATTACCCCTTCCAAAATACTGAATTTTTAAGTGCTGCATTTATATTTTTGTTCAGTGTAGTTTTCTATGTAACTTGAAGTATATCTTGTGTTCTATTCAGAAAATCACTAAAATTAATGAACAGGTACCCAATAACCTAAATCCTTCTTGTGTTTTCACTGATCTTCATATCAGTTTGGACACAACCATGAATCACAAATAATATGCATACAGTATATAAACAAATCTGGTATCATTGATTCTTAGGGTGATAATAAAATTGAGTGAATAAGTTTTAATAAAATCAATCAGTTGTGATAAGAATGATCAGTTTTAAAATAATTCCCAGACCAAATACTTTTCAAAGACTATATTTGGTTCTTTATCATTTATAAATAAACTGGAAGTCAAAAGTTGAAACTTACTTGAAACTCAGAGTGTGTCTGCAGGTATCAATGTTTAAATTTAAAGCTTTTAAGACTTTTTTAAAGTGATTTTTAACTAAGATTGCTGGAAAAAAGCTGATTTTTAGACAAATAATACATAATACTTATTACAGCAACCACATAATTTTTAAGCATTTTGCTCCTTAAATGCAGAAGATAATGAGATGTATAAAAATGAGGATTTAAGTTATTTTGAAATATCTTCTTCTTTTGCTTTCGGCTATTCCAAATATACTCCCTGAAAAAGGTAGAGATTGGTTTCATAATCTTGTGCCGTCCTCATCCATATGCCTACCATGTCAGTGTCATGTCAATAATTATGAAATAGGTGGTGCTATTAAAATCAAATTGAATCAAATAGAGTAGAATAAACTTTATTTATCCCTTTCTGGAAAAATTTGTATGATGAGCTCATTCAGTAGGCATGAAAGATCATATCATTAAGAGGTCTTCATCCTTCTCAGTCTTCATTCTGTCATCAGTTGTGGTGTTGAACAGTCTGATGGCAGTGTGGATGAAGGATCTCCTGTAGCATTCAGTCGTGAAGCGTAATGATTTTAGTCATCCACCGTAGCTGCCCTCTGTTGGGATAGAACGAGGTGAAGTGGATGGTCTGAGTTGTCCATTATATCCTCCAATTTTTCTGCGTGCAACTGTCCACCACAGCCCTCAATGAGTCCAGCCTCCCTCCAACCACTGACCCAGCCCTCTCAACCAGTTTGCTCAGGTGGTTTACATCTCTCTGTCTGATGCTGCCTCCCCAGCAGACCACAGCATAAAAGACTACACTTGTAACAGCTGACTGGTACAATGTGCAGCATCCTGGGGCAGATGTCAAAAGACCTGAGCCTGACTCTAGCCCTTTTGACATGGGGCATTATTATGGGACCAGTACATATAGAGGTTGAGATGTACACAAAGATTTGACTGACAGCACCATTTTGATGATCTGCATTTAAGAATAATGGAAGCATTAGTTGCAAAGTGGCCAAATCTATTTACAATGTCAGGCACACCTGCTTGTCAGGGTTTTTTTTTTCTATTTCTAATTTCTATTTTTAGATCTTTATTTTTTTTATTTTATTAAACATTGTGCATTAATACTGAAGCCACCAGAAGAGTGAAATATCATGTATGGAATTATTATAAACAAAATTGTTGAAAATAACTCAGAACATATTTGAATTGTCCAAACTAGCCACATTTAGCTTTGATGACAACTTTGCACATTCATGACATTCTATAAACAGATTCATGAGTTTCCAGTTCACAGATGTGCCTTGTCAATAGTTAATTTGTAATAATAATTTCCTGCCTTCTTAATGTGCTCTGAGATCATCACTTCTCTTGAATAGTGCTCTGACAGCTGTTGTACAAATCCATACTTTGGCAAGAAACACTCTTTTACACTTAGACTTTTACAATTCCCTTTACATTTAAATAAAGGGAAAACATAGTCCATCATTACTTTAAGAAATTAAGGTCAGTCAGTCTTAAAAATCTTAAGACCTGTTCCTTTGTTTCCAAGTGCAGTCACCAAACCCCTCAAAAACTGTAAGGAAACAAACTCTCACGAGGACCATCCCAGGAAAGGAAGACCAAGAGCTACCTCTGCTGCAGAGAAGAAGTTTATTAGCCTACGAAAGCATCAGTTTACAACACCTCAGATACCATTTGATGGTTCTGGTTTTGCATAAAGCATTCAATAACACACTATCATTTAGAACCATTGCAAAGTATCATAATTTGTTTTTAATTCAACAAAGAAATAAATTTCTGGGTAAACATACAGTACATTTAACATAATCTTGTGGTTTAGTCGTCTGTACACTGTTGCATTTGTGCTCTCCTGCGCCAAAACACTACAAAAAAACACCACTGTGATGATTCTATCTGTTTAGAAATTCCGACTTGCAGTGTTTGGGAGATCTGAATAGGGTAATGTGTTTCTTGTTTTCCTAAAATGACACTTCTCCTTGAGTTTGACCCACAACAGCCTCAGTGTGTAATATTTTGGAGCTCCTATACAAAAGTTTAAATATTTTTAATATATATATGCAGATGTTTTTAATTTTATGAATCAAATTTCAAGCTAACATGTGAAATTAAAATATTTGCTGTCAAAGGTAAGATTTGTTCAGATTTGACTAAAATCAGATGACAATTTGTCTTTCTTCTGTGTTTTAAAATGATAAAATAATGTGAATATGATATGGACTGTGCAGCGGAAGGAGCCTGCAGTGGGGTCATTTTGTTCCTCACCCACATAACAACATACTCTATGTCCAGTGTGCAGATGAAGTAAATCTATGATGACTTTCAGCTTATTTTAAAGCACTGCAGTAACTAAACTCAGGTTTAGTGTCATGTGCTTGCAGAGGAGAGCTGTTGCATCAACACTGAAGAGCAGCTTACAACAACATTACAGGCAAACTGAGTCAGCGAGCTGCACCCTGTACAGAGTCCTGCCGCCTGCGTCTACCTCAGGGAGCTCATTAGTGTGAACGGGCTGCTCCATGGTCACCGCTGCCTCCTTTGAGGGCGGACACACAGCTACGGGGACTTGCTTCTCACCCCGCCGAAGGTTCACCACTGAAAGGCCACAGCCGCAACCCTGGACTCCAAACAGGCTTCCTGCCTCAGGTGAAGGAGGGTGACACATCGGCATGCTTTGCTGCTTGTTTGGGGTTCAGACGGTAACGGCAGGTGGAGGCTCGCCTGCGGCTCCACATCGCAGAGTTTACTCTGCTGAGAGTTTGTTTGTACGGAAAAGTTTCCTCGGAGAAGAAATGTTTCATCTTTAGACTTGAGTTATTGAGCTGACAACTGACATGTTTTAATGCACACACCCCCACACACTGGTCTAACAAACCTTTGAGGATGTTACATTGACTTATAGCTGTTCCCTGAGCGCTTTGGCTAACCTTAACGTAACCTTAAAGAAATATACTGTATCTTAGTCTATATATGCTGTAAAGAATGGAAGAAGCTAATTACAGCAGCTTTCTGCTTTACATTTTTTTTTTACCTTTTGCTCTCAAGTATCTGTAGTTTGTACTTATTACATTTTCAAAGCAGGCTCATTACTTACTTACTACATTGAAGTCTCAAGCTTTTGAGGGAAAAAAAAACTAAGGAGAAATTAATCAGATATTTTTATCATTATCACTTCACACATTAACAACACAAAGGCTAATTTTGAGATAAATGTAGAGATAGAAAAGATTTAAACATGCATGACAAACATTATGAGACAATTATGTCTCACTAACGAGGTTACAGTGTGTAAACAAAAAAATAACAAGGCGTAAGAAATGAAACAAAGAAAAAAAGGAACTGACGTCAAAGACAACAGGCTCAAAAAGACAAAGATTGAAAATATTTCAAGTTCTGTTGTTTTTGATATTCATTAGTTTCAGTCTAATGATTTTGGTTTAATCATCTTGAAACAAAGTGTGGATTTGATCATCATCAGAGACATACAGTACAGGTGCTAGAATTGGGACATAAGTTATGGTTTATTATTTAGACTTGATTTTTGTTTCACCCGTCAATATGAAACACTGTTTCTTCTCATCATCTTCTCAACAGTTTAAATGAGAAGGTTTCTGAGCCCCCGTTTGAATATATTGGAATAAATCTAAACACCAACTGAGAGTCAGTTGGTTTTTTGTGGCTAAATCAAAAAATAATTATTGCATTTATGCTGTGACAATATGTAAGTAGAATTTTTCTTTTAATATTAGCAGTGATGTTTGATATTTTGTGATTGCAAACTAATATGTACATATATAGTAGTGTGTTAACGGTTGATGTTGACCATTCTTTCCTTTTTCTGTGTTGTCCTTTTTAAAAAAAATTTTTAAAAAGACAACACAATGAAAAATGATCAAAAAAGCCCTGAATGGCAAAAAAGATAAAAAAAAACACAACCAAAATGCCAAAAAATACAATAAATGACAAAAACAACAGATATGACGAAAATAACAAAAAATATCTAAATCAATGTTAAATAACAAACACATCAAATATGACAAAATCACAAAAAATACTAGAATGACAAAAACAACGAAAAAAGACAAAAATGACAAATATAACGACATCCAAAAATTGCAAAAATGAATTTGTGGTTCATTATACAGACAGCTAAACCAACCAAAATGTTGAAAATGACAGTAAATGACAAAGAAAAAGGACAAAAAACTACAAAAATAACAATGAAATATGACAAAAACAATAAAAAATTCACATAAATCTGGACAAAAATGCTACTGTATTCAAATACTGTGTCATCATGTGTTAAATATTTGGGGACTGGCTCTGTATGCCTTAAAGTAAAGGGCATATTATCAAAGAAAACAAAACACTGTATAAAATGACAAGGGACACTATAGATGACTTCTGTGTGTGCACCATGCAATCATATGGCTACATTATACATGCAGTACCGTAGCATTACTGTCATACAGAGTAATGGAGCTGCTCAGAAACCAGAGTGCCTGCAGGAAAGAGCTGTCATTATCAGAATCATGATGCAAATTCTAGTCTCTGGCATCAAAGTCCTGAATTTTGTACATATCCACCATTCACTAATTCACTTCTGATTGCAGAATGAAAGTAGGGAATCCATCAGTGATAAATTATGTGTCCTGGGAACAAAATCAAGGACTGATTAGGACTGATTAGGTAAAACACAAATTGTAGCTGTAGTTATGTTTTAGTTATATGAACACAAATCAGAAAAAGTTGGGGGCGTAATGTTGAATTAAAAATTAAATGTGCAATTCCCTGTAATAGTTGTTATCTTGAAAGCAGTTTAGATTCACTTTTTTCAGCATTAAAGAGACAGTGTGCAGGATTTGGTGGCATCTTATGATAAAGTTGTAGATTACAACCCTAGTTTGTATATATTAGCAGACAAATTGTCACTGACATCACCCATTGGTTTGTGAATGGCCGTTCTGAGGCCAATTGGATTGCCACTTCCTGGATGACGTTTGGGAGCAAAAACAGGATGTAACCATATTTGGATGAATAGTGGCAAAGCTACTAGTGCATAGTATGTCAGGGGTCTTGTGGGTAAGCAAATGCTAACTGCTAGCTTGGTAAGACTTTGCCAGGAATTGCCAAACGAAGTCATGTTACTGTGTTATTAGTGTAAGCACTGAACACAACTACAGTCAAGGGTGTCTCAGGAAACCTATGTTCTATTGAATAAACAGAAGCTACAAAGGTCAGGCTCACTCTGACTCTACCAGCGAGTCAAGTTACCATAGCAACCTGTCAATCAAATCCCAGCACAGCAGTGATTTAATAGATTATTTGACGGAATATCTTAATAACAGGGAAAAAACTTATTAGAGGGTCCAAATGAAATGTTTCAGACCATAGTGAATCATGAGAAAAATGTACTCATTTAGTATTTTCAGCGAGGAGCTCAGCATAACTCTATGAGAGTTAGGGCTTCTTGGAGCCCACTGAATGGTTTCCCAGCAGCCAATGGCAGTTTAATTATAATTTTCAGTCAATTCTGCATTGGCCTCTATGTACTGTATAGCCCCGGTCACTGCCCACTCATTAGATCTGACTCAATTTCCACAACCTCACCACATTCATCCATGTGTTTAGAAGAGCCTACAGCAGTTACAAAAATGCAAAGGCCTGAACCAGAGTCAGTATTTAGACTGTGATTTCTAATCTAACTTAGAAACATGCCAGACACTGTGGGAGGCATACATGAGGGAAATTCACATTTTTTTTAGATGACTTATTCTTAGGTAACAAAAATCTAGCGATGAGTGTGAGCCACTTCAGGCTGATAACTCAAGCTACAGTATGCTGCTACATACATGCACACATACTTCTCTCTGCACATACTCCATATTTCAAACAGTTTGACATTCTATTTAAACTGACTTTAGACTTTCAACTGAATTGCACAGCATTCCTTTTGACATACCGATGTCCCTGCAGTGTCACATTGCTGTTGCCAGTTCTTTAAAACCCCTCCCCTCTCAAGCATACTTGTAGTCTAGGCAGAATTCCTGAAAATGTACTTACTTAAAATGATTTTGTGATTATTTAAAATAAACAACATTTCAGCAGTATTAAGGGGTGCTGAATTCAAATCCGCTGCATATGAAGCTGAAAAAATGTCCCAAAATGTGTCAAAATGGAGAAATCCAACATGGCTACCACTGAATTCTACTTCAGTACATATCTTCTTGACTAAACAAGGTACAAACTTGAATTAAATATGTTTTCACAGGTTTTCACACATGGGGAATTTAACATCCTTTCCTGATTTAGAGCAAATATCAAAAATCAGCTTGATAGAAGAATTGTGAAAAAGGTGGTCATTAGTGATACTTAAGTTGTCAATCAAATGAGAACCAAAAGCAGGATGATCCATAGGTCACGGTTTTATTCATTACAGTGGCGGCTTCTTCACAGTCTTCTTTAGTGTTCTGGAAAGTGTTTCCTGCAGTTGCATGCTTACATACAGTACCGTATTTTCCGCACTATTGGGCGCACCGGATTATAAGGCGCACTGTCCAAAAATGTCACCTTTTAATTTTTTTCCATACATAAGGCGCACCGGCTTATAAGGCGCACTTGCGTCATGCATCCACCAGATGGCGGTGTGCTACAACAAGTGACACCACTGCCTGCAATTTCG
>JAQQAE010020123.1:0-10767 GCA_029823295.1 Pseudamia nigra | reverse complement strand
AACAGTTTAAAAAACGTCCATCACTAAGTGTCTTGCTGGGGCAGAAGTTTGGGCAGGGACCAGGATCACGCCTGTGTTCCGTGTCCTTGGAATCAGGAGCCTGCTCGGCAGAAGTGTTGGAGCACTGTTGGAGGTAATCTTTGAAAGTACTCTTCATTCTTCCTTCCCGTCTCACAGCCCGCCAGTTTCATCTCAATCAAGTCAAAGAAAATGAAAAAAAAAAAAAAAAAAGCACGTCATTGACTCAACAGGGGTGAGGGTGTGGGAGGGAATGATGGGGAGTTATACTGCACAGCCCCTGGTGACTGCTCCAAATCTATATATACATGATCTTCTGTGTGCGTCGCTTCACACACGCCCGTGCCTCAACTGACAGATGCAACAGCTTGCCAGGCAGCCCCGGACAACAGCGAGGAGTGTGGGGGCGAGGAGGAGAGTCTGTGTCCGCGCCTCTTGGGGTCTCTGCGTAGAGGCTGATTCAACCACGAGGATGATGCAACATGGTTTGACGAGTGAATTCGTGTGCACGTGTGTGTTTTGTGTGAGCGTGTATGCATTGAGTGGTGTTGCACCTCTGAGCCAAGTGTTGGAAATGAAACACGTGGAGGTGAAGTAGTGCTCCACAGTTTGTTTTTGCGTCTGAAAGTAACGGAGGTCATCTAACCCTGTTTAGAGTTTCTCAATGTCGTCCTTGGTTGCTTGCATTTTCTCAAAAACAAAAAAAAAACCGACAACAAAAAAACATTCGTATATTTTCTCTTCTCTCTTTTCTCTTAAGTGTAGCCGTCTGTTCCTCTTCACAATGACGAGAGAGAGCTCAGGATTGATTTCTCTGAGTCCTGCCCCTCTGGTCCAACTTGGATGTTTTCTACTCCAGCTCCTCAGTGGGAAGGTCCTCCTCCAGGTCGCGTTCGTCACTCGGCAATGGCAGACTGTGTGTGACACCAGCCAGGAGGGAGACTGGCCGACTGTCCTCCTCCACCTCAGTGGGCTCCTCCTTCACATGCACCGGGTGGCTGTGGGGGCGGGGAGAAGCGCACAGCTGTTAAATGCACTGAAGAGCTTTTTTAAATTGAAATACTTATTACTTCAAAGTGCTTCCTTTTCTTAAGCAAGTTACACCAGGGGTCTGTAACCTGTGGCTCTCTAGCCCATCCCCCACTGACTCCTGTGATGAAAATAACACAAAAATCAAAATGAACAAAAGAAGCAGTAAATCAACAAAAAGGAAAAAAAAAAAGTCAAATCCAAAATGGACAAATATTAAAGACAAACTGATGCAAATAATCTACTAAATGAACAAAATAATCAAGAAAACACAGCACGATCAAAATATATAAAAAGTTGAAAATGAACAAAAATGAGGAATGTTACAAGATTAAGACCAACCAAGAGTAAAACAATCATCAAAGCAGACAAAAATATCACTAAAATAGTAAATCAACTGAATAAGAGGGTTAAAAAAATAACAAACTACTGAAGAATAAGAACAAAATAGTCAAAATGGACAAAAATAAACAAAAAATAATCAGCAAAAATTCGCAAATTAATCAAAATTCACAAAATTGAATGAAATAAGTTTTAACCACAAACAAAAATAAATAAATAAATAAATCAATTAATTAATAAACTGACCAAAAACAAACAAATGAACAAAAACAAAATAATAACAAATTGGTGTTAACCAAATTTTGTTTCTTGCAGCTCTAGACACTTCTTTCTGTCCAAAAATGGCTCCTTACATTGTAAAGGTTACTGACCCCTGTGATACACAACAATGACCTTTTTAGCTATTCAAAAATGTTATTTCGTTTAGTTCTGAAAAAAATCCTAAAACTCTAAATACACAGGTATAAAACCTGCTTTTTAAATCTGTGGTACCATCCTCGTCAGTTTGCAGCTGGTGTGAAGCGTACCTGTACTGTTGCGGGCTGAGCGTGGGGCTGCAGCTGCCGTTGCTGTTGACCTGCTCCACAGTAGAGCTGACATCATCGTGGCCCACATGCAACATGTTGAGGCTGGCTGCAGACGGAGGGGTCACCAGGGCAGGGCTGTTCAGCAGGGACAGACTGCTCTCTGCCAGCGCTGCCTGTGTACGCACACGACAAAACACACATACCCTTTAAACTCTAAAAACAAATGTACTTGTCCGTTCCTAAAAATACGCTGTTAGAAAAGTTATAAGAAAAGCGTGAGGGCTGCATGGCCATTTCGAGAGAGGTTCATTTTGTCTTCTTTCAACTTTCAGCCTTGTGGTACTTCCAAACAATCTTTAAAAGAGCAAGTAGTGGTTGAAAAATGGTTAAATTATGTCCATCAGCGCAGGTCATTTTAGTGAATTACAGTCATTATGCTTTAGTTACTATTTGATAATGTGTAAAATCAGAATTATGAATCACTTTTATAGCACATTTTGTATTATACTGGTCTATACAAGGCCAAATGCTATTGCAAATTTGTGGCTTTAATTTGTGTGAATAGCAAACAGCGAAAGACAGAAAAATTCTTGAAGGTTTAGTCGTTTGTTCATTTTTTAAAGCATTTTCTTGACTATTTGGTTTATTTCTCTTCAATTTTCTTCTTTTTGCATCTAATTTGGTTCATTTTGTTGACTGATTTTTTTCATTTTGCTTCCGGTTTTGCACACTTGTCTGATTTTACTCACTTTTTCTTTATTTTCTTTATTATTTTGTTCATTTTTCTTCTGGTTTTATTAACTTTTAATCATTTTCCTTTGCTTTCTATGTGGCTCCTGTTTCAGGATTATTTTGCATTTTGCTTTGCTTTACTACTATAAATTTAATGTCTCCTTACTGACACTTTGCTTACATGGGCCAGTGTAGTGGACATCATGCGTGAAAGCTCTGAACATAAAAATGCATTTAAATGTATGTAAATACACTGTCATAGCCACCAAAAATTTCTAAAGGCACCTCTTGGAGCACATTTAGATCCACTTGTTAATGAACTTGACAAACCACTAGGGGGCACTTACATACAGTACTTCACAGTACTTTTGCCTTTCGATGTCAGTTCATGTCATAAGTGAGTGTGTGTTCACATTTGTCTCCACAGCAGTGTTTTGGAGGACTGAACCACAACATAAACACAGTAAAACATGACGATCTGTTACTGGTCCCGACACTCACAACCTCCTGTTTGACACAGGTTGGACACTGATTGAGCCAACAGTGACTCATCCCATGTCTTCTCTCACACAGGAAGAAAAGACAAAAGGAGGGGAATTCTCACTGGCTCAGACATGGGTTTTCTGGGACAGGCGATAATTTTATGCAGTAACCTTAATTGACAACTACTTGACGCTATAAATCATCTCAGAGTCACAAAATTGCAAGCGTGTGGGTTAGGTGTGTGTTCTGAGACTGAAGCCACGGGTCTAGTGTGTACGTGTGAGATGGGGGTATGTGAAGAAGTAAGGTGGGAGGTGAAAGTGGGTGGAGGAGGAAGGTGGTGTGAACGTCATTAGGGAATCTGCTAATTATAAGAGGGAATTGATATTAGTGCCCTTGATTGCAATTGGCTGCTATGTGTGTGCGTGCGTGTGTGTGTGCGCTGTGGAAGATATGAAGAAATGGTGGAGGAAAGGATATTTCTTACCTGGTAGCTGGCATTTAGGGATCCAAAGCCAAGGCCTGAAATCATGTTTTTCACCAGAGTGGGACTTCTAAATAAATAAACACACACACACACACACACACACACACACACACACACACACAGACACACACAGAGAGAGGTGGTGGAGGTGAGAATCACAGATTGCGCACACATGTGGAAAGATGTCACCTCAGCCAAAGCTTCTGACAAATCTCGCAAATATGCGTGTTACAAATAGAAGCATACACAAACTATAAACAGATGCTAAAATGAATGTGTCTAATATCTGGTGTGCAGGTGTGTGTGTGTGTGTGTGTGTGTGTATGTGTGTAATTATCCCTGGTTTCTCTGGCAGAACATCTGTTTACATACGCTAACAAGGTTTTTTCCTCTCTCACATCACACACAGCTGCTTACTAATGGTGTCGACAAACAAGGAAAAACACACACGCACACATCCAGTATGTACATGTAAAGCCAACAGCCCCGTCTTTTATTTGCTTGCTGACTTGGCCTCTTGGTAATAATAGAGAGTCCTTTTAGGCAATCATAGTGCCAGCACCTATAAGCTCACACTCACATCAAAGTCAGCTGCAAAAAACCTGACGTGTGTGAGACCATCTAGGTGTGTGTGTGTGGACGTAACCACACGTAGATTTCAGGAGGGATGGGGAGGATTTGTTCCCCTCAATATTTGTAAAATGTCCATTTGTCCAATAAAACACTTTACTTTAGATGATAAGCAGCTCTTTTGCCTAAATATCCTGCTTTACATCACTAATGGCAGTTTTGTCTCATTGTTGGTTAATTTCATTTTCTTGATAATTTTGTTCAGTTATGTTGATTTTTAGATTTTGTTCATCTCGGTGTAGTGTTTATTGATTAAATAAGTACGAATCGACAGCTCCACTCATTTTAAGTTCATTTTGTCACTTGTTTTATTTCATTCACTTGCTTATTTTCTTCAGCTTCTTGTTTTGTTCATTTTTGTGCATTGTCTTGTTTATTTTCTTCATATTGTTAATTTTTTTGATTATTTTTTTGACTATTTTGTTTGTTTTTCATCATTTTTTCTGTTTGTATGGTTCATTGCTGTGCATTTTCTTGGTTAATTTGTTTATTTTCTTAAGTTTTGTGACTATTTTGTTCAATTATACTAATTTTCTTCATTATTTTGTTCATTTTGTTGCATATTTTCTTTTTTGCTAATTTTTCATTTTGTATTTTTACTAGTTTTGTTGCTTATTTTCTTTATTTTAGTTAATTTTTCTTGAATATCTGGTACATTTTTACTCATTTTGTTGCTTATCTTTGCTCATTTAGTTTATTTTGTTGTTTTAGTTGTCATTTTTGCTCATTTTCTTGACCATTTTGTTTTTTCATCATTTTTCAGGTTATTTGTTTCATATTTGTGCATTTTCTTGGTTGGTTGGTTTATTTTATTTTAGTTTCCTGATTATTTTGTTCATTTTCGCACATTGTCTTGATTATTTTCTTCATTATCCTTTGTTTTCTTGAGACTTCTGTTTAGTTATACTCATTTTCTTAATTATTTTGTTCAGTTTTACTCATGTTCTTATTCATTTGTTCAGAATCTACACCCTTGCTCACCCGGTCATCTTTGGTGGTCTCCTCTTTTGGTATTCAACTTCATCCACAGTCCACACGGCCCCCTTCACGTTCTC
Organism: Pseudamia nigra; assembly: GCA_029823295.1. Taxonomy (NCBI): domain Eukaryota; kingdom Metazoa; phylum Chordata; class Actinopteri; order Kurtiformes; family Apogonidae; genus Pseudamia; species Pseudamia nigra. Next base: position 5,464 of record JAQQAE010020123.1, on the reverse strand, counting down.
AACACGAACAAAACACTTGTGCAGACTCAGGTTGTGGCGCACAGCATTCTAGTGAGAAACAGAGAAAAGGAGAAAAAGAGCAAAATCATCGTTATTTAACCCTTTCATACATGAATTATTAAAAACTGGAGTTATGACATTATCAGCCACATGGTACTTTACAAACACTCTGCCCCTTATTTTGAGTGAGGTAGTGATTGAAAATGGTTAAATTATGTCCATCAGTGTAGTGAAAAACCATCATAATGATGCTTTAGGTTATAATGCATAGAAAAAAAGATCCATCCTTCCACTTTCTACCCCTTAATCCTTGCAAGGGTCGGGGGGTAAAGTATTTCCTTGACTGCTGTACTTTTGTTCATTTTTCTACTTTTCGCATCTAATTTGGTTTATTTAGTTGACTGTTTTGTGAATTTTTTTTTTGTTTGTTTCCCTGCAGCTTTCTGATTGTATTGCTTATTGTGTTTAGTTTTATCATTTATTGCTTCATTTTTCCTTCTTTTTGCATCTAGAGCTTTTCTTGATTGGTTTGTTCATTTTTCATATTATTTGATTCACCTTTCACCTATTCATTTTTTTGATTGCTCATTTTCCTTGAAATTTTGTTCTTTATTTCATTTTCCTCACTACTTTGTTCATTTTGCCTCCTATGTTGCCCCTCTTTTTTAATTATATTGTATGTTTTAAGTCTAGATCACTGACTTGCTTGCTTTTTACTTTTTTTTAGCTAGAAATTCAATGTCACCCTGTTCCTGTCAGTTTATCTTTGTAGGGCAGTGTAGTGGACGCCATTGGTGAAAGGGTTACTAAGTTTGACACAGTAATCCTTTTTGATTTATTCTTATTTTCTAAGCACCATCTTGGATGGTGACTGTTGTTCATTTCCTTTTATTTCTTAAAAGCTGGAAAGGACTGAACACTTTGGTATGTAATGTAGAAAACACAATGAAAGGTATGCATGAAACAATCTTAACTTTTCCTGTAAAATGGCAGACTTGCAGTCATAAAATTCCCCACTGTTTGTCTGAAGTAATATCTAAAATATTTACTGATTTGTGACCTGCAGTAGTCAGTGTTCTTACACAGCTGGCAGTAAAAATCACCCTTCTCTGTATGCTTAGCGTGTTCAGTTGCTTTTTAAGGTTGGTCAGCTGACAAAGGCTCCTTTTTTGCTGCTCATCCACAGTGCGGCTCCAAGTACACCCTGCTAATATAAGGCAGCAGCTCTCTGGTTGTGTTATTTTATCTTCAAATTTTTCTAATCAGTCATCATCAGCACACACAAGGAAACACACACACAACCACAGGCGCTCAGACAGGCAAGCAGGCAGGCGCACCGCTATCTTCGTCTCACCCCCCCCAGGGACAGGCCTCCCTTTTCATCTGCTATTTGTAGTTTGTTCATGCCCAATTTCATTACCAATTTTAATTCGTCTATAATTAAATCCTGCATATTCTCTCTGACACGCTGTTCTAAGCTGAGAGGGAGGGACAGGCCAGGCATGCATCACTCCTCGCCATAATTACACACGCAGATACACGCACACATCTGAACAAACACACACACATACAAACACACACATAATTACACAAGCCATAATCAGCGGAGGAGCCCGTTCTCCCCCGCATCCCCTCAACCCCCGAGCCGTGATGCTAAGTTTTGTAAATGAGTCTGACCCCAATCTCCGCCCGCCACCCTGACAGTGCAAACACATACATACACACAAAGACATACACATCAGACACCGGTGCCGTTGCAGCGCTATTTGCATTCGTCTCCGTGATGAAAGCCTAATTCTCCCAGTTAAAACATTAGCAGTCATTTACAGTGGGTCACAGCACACGTACCACTCATCTCCGCTCTCCATCCTCCGGCTGAGAGGCAGGCAGAAATTTAAGAAGAAATACTGAATCGTGTAGCTTGAGACTGATTCAAAAACGACGTTTGCTTCACGTCTACAGTGTTATTGTCTCTGCTGTAAATGTTTGAGTGTTGATAGGCTGGCGATCAGGGCAGTGTCAACTCTGCCTGTAATGTAATGCATGATGAGGGTTACACTCACACTTGACCATGCGAGGAGCAGATGTAAGCAAGTTAAAATAATAATAAAATAGAAATCAGTGGATTCAGTTGAACACATCCTGCAACTTGTGTGAAATTCTTGTATTAAAAACACTCAATTACCACTAAATTTGAAATAAAACATCTTGTGTGAATGCTCTCTTTGGGGGAAAATTAACAAGTCTGTCTGACTGTCTATCTATTTACACTGCCCTAAAAAGGTAAATTGTCATGAACAGAGTGACATTAAATTTATAGTAGTCAAAAAATAAGGCAAAAACAAAGCGAAATGCAATAGGTCAGTGAATATTTTCTCTTAAAATGAACAAAATAATCAGGAAAAATGGGCAACATAGGGAGTAAAACAAACCAAATAGTGAGGAGAATGAATAAAAGTCAACAAAACCACAAGAAAAATGAACAAAACGATCAGAAAATAAAAAAATGCAAGTGAAATTATGGGCAAAATGGACAAAACAATCAAGAAAATGACCTGTATCGGATGCAAAAAGAAGGAATATTAAGAAAAATTAACCAAATAAGATGAAAAATAAGCAAAATGAATAAAACAATCCCAAAGTTGCAAAGAAAGGAACAAAATTCACAGAACCGTCAAGTAAATGAACCAAATAAAATTTGAAAAGAAAAAAAAAGAGCAAAAACAACACAAAACAAAACTTTCATTGATTCACCTTTTTTCAATGCATTATAAAATAAAGCATAACTGTGATGGTTTTTCACTACACTGACTTGCCCTAATGTAGATAATTTAACCATTTTCAAGCACTACCTCACTCAAAAAAAGGGATGCTTTTTTAAAGATTGTTTGTAAAGAACTACATGGATGAAAACATCCTAACTCCAATTTTTTAATAATTCATGCATCAAGGGGTTAAGTAAAAAAATGGAGTTTCTTTTTAGGCCTCTAATTTACCATGCAGCACCTTAAAATAACACCAAATTTCCCTCTCCTTCAATCATCACTTTCTTTTTCTCTGTCTTGTCTCTTTTCTCATTCTCTGTCCCTCCGTTTCTCTGATCAATGACTTCCACTGCCTGACACCGCTGCTCTCCTCATGAAATATAACGGCTTATTAAAGGACGTACATCTCTTTGGCCCTATTTGACTCTCTGAGCTGCTATATAAATACATAAGGCCATGCCTGGCTATATTTAAAGGTCCATGAGGCCAACGGCATAGGAAGCAGACGCCAGACATTAATAGTTAAAATTCATAAAAGTCAGATGAGGAGGTAAAGATATTCCTGGCTGCCCTGTCTCTTAACCCTCCCTCCATCCCTCCATCAGCTCCCCTCTGTTCATCCATAACTCTCTCTCTCAGGGCTATTAGAAAAAGGCCAGGGTCTCTCCATACCCCTCCTTCCTCCTGTCTTTTTCACTCCTTTGCTCATTCTCTCACTTTCTCTTTCTCTGGAGGAACTGACACTCAAATTAGTGTGAGGTTTCTCAAGAACTGGGTCAGCACCTACAATAGTGGGATCAGGCCAGGTGTGTGTGTGTTAAGAGGAAGATGAGGAGAGAGAGTGACAGAATTTGATGTGTGAAATCATAAGAGGAGTGTGTGTCTGTAATGAGGCTGCACGGTGGCTAGATGCTGCTCTACTGGGCCAAGTGGGTCTGACTCTTCATGTGCTGTGTTGGAAGTAGGGAATAGTTTAGGGATAAGAGGAGCAGAGACAGTAAAATGAAAGGAGAGGGTGAGAAAATTGGAAAAAAAAGTGAGAGATAATGTCTCATAAAGACAGGCAATAACTGTCCAGTCAGTCATATTTTAAGGAGCTGAGCAAAGTCAGCTTTTAAATTTGTGCACAGCAGAGACTACAGTTATTATACATACAGTAGGTACCGAAAGCTTAAATTCCAGCCCTTCAAAGTGACTCCGTTTTCCACAAAATGAAGTTGAAAATAACTCCTCAGAACCTGCCTGAAACTTTTGTTTCTCTCATTGTGGTTGAACAAGACCCAGTTGGTATTTATTTGGTTTGAAGGCTTCATCAGTCCACAGACCACAATGGCTTTGCAGGCAATAAGATCAGCCTTTACACAATCAGAATTATACACCACGCTGCAGTTGTCAAAATGTTGTTCTCTGATTGAACAGCTTTTCACCACAGTGCAAACTTTCATTTCAGAATAGTTTCAACATCAGCTAAACAACTCCAGACCAGTTCGCTAATTTGTCTGGTTTCCTTGGCCCGTGTGCCAGACTAATCACTAAGCCATTAGGTCAGTTTTTATACTCAATTAATTGATCTACTCTTGGATTATACAGTAACAGTACTGAAAGATGCTCACACTAAGTTTTACATTTAGCTCTTAAAATAATTAAAAGCAAATAAAATATGATCAAAAGGGTGATTTACAAGTAGACTGTATCGTTCTTATGTTTTTACCTTCCATGTGGCTGTGTTTCTCCTGAAATAGGCAAACTTTCGTGTAAACCAGTTGTAGATCTCATTGAGAGTCAACTGTCTCTCTGGAGACTCCAGAATGGCCTAAGGATGGGCAAAGACAGAAGAAAATTTAGATTAGGCTGCGCATGGAGAGCAGAAGGGAAGAGATATGAGATAGGATGGTGGAGGAACTTACATGACGTATAAGAGAGGCGTAGGTGAAGGGAGGCCTGACATCAGCGTTCTTGTAGAACTCACAGTTCTGAGCCAGCTCTGAAAAAAAAAAGTTATGTTTCATTTAAGCTGACACTTTCATTAAAACTGACGCTAATATTTATAGCATTTCCTAGAACATAAAGACAAGAATTCAATTTAAAGCACTTACACACAGAGCATGAAAAGATTCAATTATAGGGAGCATGTTATATGCTTGATATTATTCTATATACTGGGCTTTGAACAGACTTTAAAATGAGGACTGAGGATGTGCAGATGGCTCTCAAAAATAAAATCATACACTGATTTCTCATGTAAGGATTATCTCTAGTTTTAGCTTATAATTACCCAAAAGTCAGGGATATATGAAATTCTAGGATTCATGGCAACACTTAAATTTGAAAATACAATTAGAAAATTACAATAATAATTAGTAGATAGATAGAAGGAGTTTTGGCATTGAATAAAAGGGACTGTTAAATGTTGTAGATGTTTTAATTGCTTTGCACTTTAAAAAGCAGGCTAAATCTATCATTTTAGATTTAAATTTAAACAGCAACCTGAGAGTGTTACAAATAGAAACAAATGATTAAAATTGAATAATCTTGTGATGACATACAGTAAATAAGAGTGAAAGAGGGTTGAACCAGAGACTGGAGGTGAGTTTTATCTCCTACCTGAGGCAATAGGGGTGCAGTACTTGTCAGAGTTGCGCCTACGTATGGGCCCAACAGCGTGCGTGTGAGAGTGGGAGTGTGTGTGCAGGCTCGAA
>JAQQAE010020122.1:0-10767 GCA_029823295.1 Pseudamia nigra | reverse complement strand
CATTACTAAAATGATCCGCGCTAAAGGTGTGAAACGCGCCCAGGCGCGGAACGAACTGCCAGTGTGAGTACACCCATAGTCATCTTTACTCTATTAGCAACTATTGCAGTCTATTACGAGAAGCAAACAAGTTTCAGTTTGAGTTTTTGTTCAGCAAGCATGCTCTCCAGAGGAATCATCTAATTTTTTTGCAATGTAGGCACTTTTCATTGCCCAGCTTTAATTTTCACTGAAAAAACAGGAAAAGCTATTATGATGTAATTTTTGCTGAGGGCCCTTATGTCCGGGAAACATGATTTATAGGCCAAGGCATCTCTGAAGCACCACAACACTTAATTTATAAAGCTATCTTGTGACAGTTTTATATTAGTAAAAAAATGCATGTCCTCTGGTTTGAATTTTGGCACTTTCCAGGACATTTCTGCCTTGGTATTACGTAATACTTTAGGAAGGCGGAAACAGATTACCTCACCCAGTTCAGGGATAATGAGAAAAACCTGATATGCATAAAACTATCCGATAAGTCCGAGTGCAAAAGGTCAAGTTCTGTCTGAGTCTTCAGGAAGGAGACATGAGGAACTTGGGCCAGAGGTGTATGAATCTAACGCTCACATAATGTTCAGTTTGTGTAAGATTTCCCAAAAAGAAATGATCTACGCAGGTGTCAGTAAAGGGCATCCACATTTAAAAGTATAATTTCTGCCTTTGTGTGTCTAGCTGCAGGCAGCACAAGTAGATCCAGGTCAGGACGTTCTGAGGACGGTCCGAGCCAGGGGAACAGGGCACCCAGCGCCGAGGATCAGGAGGCTGAGCCGGTGTCAGTGAAGGAGCGGCTGGCGATGTATCAGGCTGCTGTGTCTAAGAAAGAAGCCAGCAGCTCGTCTTCTGCTGTGGTAAGATGAAACCATACTTCCACATGTAAGTGGAGATGAAAGTTAGGATGTGCCGGCAGCCAAGGACACATCAAACACTTCCACAAACTGAGCTCTTTAGGTTGAATTGTTAAGTTGAAGAAATGTCTGTTATTTACAACTCCATTTTCAAAAAAGCTTAGTTGCAATGTAAGATGTAAATGGAAAAAAAAAAAGATGATCTGCAAAATTTTAAAACTTCATGATAACACAATGACCAGGTATCAAGTGTTGAAACTGAGAAATCTCATTATTTTTTGCATGCTTACAGTATTTTAATTCAAGTTGAGCCGGCATCATGTTTACCACTCTGTTGCATCACCTACTCGTTTTGCACTGTGTTTTGGTTTCCTTTGTCATCTTTTACATTTTATAATGTGCCAAATATTTTCAATATGTCAGGGCTGCATCAGGCCAGGTTAGCACCTGGACTCTTTTACTACTGAGTCATGCTGTTGGAATCTAGTAGTAGTAGTAGTAGTAGTAGTAGTAGTAAGGCATGTTGGAATATGTGCAGAATGTGGTCAGGCTGACATAAACAAGGTCTGACCTGGAAAAGACGTCATCTATATGGCAACATATCTTGTTGTATATATTGTTCAGCGTTAATGTTTCCTTCTCAAATGTGCAGCTGACTCATGTCATGTGCACTATAGCACTCCCATGCAATTACAGATGTTAGCTTTTGAACTGAGTACTCATAACGAGCTGGATGGTGTCTTCCTTCTTTAGCCCAGGGCTCACAGGACAGCTTTCCCCTTCATTTCAGTGTGTTTTAACTGAGCTCAGAGAGGCAGTGGTGTCTCTGGATCTGGTTTATATAAGGTTTCCTTCTTACATGAGTTTCAGCTGTCGTTTGTTGATACAGTGGCAAACTATGTTCACAGACAGTGCTTTTTGGAAGTGTTCCTGATTTCAACTACAGAACCAAGTCCCTTCTAAATGTAGTGCTTTCTGAGATCAAGATCCAACATTCTTAGAAGCACCTAATGATACTGTGAACTGCAGGATATGAAATATCCACATTCCTTGCAATGTTACGTTGAGAAACATAATTCTTAAATTGTGGCTCTATTTGCCTGCAGTATCGTGGTGAGCCCTTTGCCATATTTACTTCAGAAATACTCCCATTCTTTTTGTATTTACATTTTAAACAGTGGATTTACTTTTTTTGGCAAGACATGTCTCTATTTTTACAGGGTGCGGGGGGGGGGGGGGCTTGTTCCATGGATGGAAGTAATAAAGCTCTAGAGTCAGCACGATCCACCTAACAGGCATTTATTAAAACTCTGCAGTTTCCATGCAAAACATAATTATTCCAACCACACATTTAGAAGGCGATAAACCTGTTTGACAAATTAGACACAAAACAGTCGAGGTAGGGAGTGTCACTGCTGTCACATTGATGATATTTTAATTACTGATTAATTGCAATTTATCGATTTAATTGTCTTTCTGTTGTGCCAAGTCTAACTATGTTTTAATTTAACACATGCACTAGACTTAATGAAGATGAAGAGCCTTTCGCTGGCACTGGACACCACAGCACAGGAATAAAAACAGCAGCTCTGTTTGCACTTGAGGCTTTAGGTCCAATCTGCGCACGGCAGATTGGACATAAATGGAAACTTAAAATTAAACTAAATAAATCATAATATTTACTGAAGGAAATTAGTGTTAATGACAGGTCCATGATAAATTTCCATGTAGAGGAGATGATGATATTGAAAGAGCACCAGTGAAGTGCTGATAAACAATGTGCAAGTAATGGTAAAGTAGGAATGGAGAATAATCATGTAATAACTGTGACAGGTATGAGTAGAACTGAAGTAACAGAGTGGATAGATCACATTCCTCTAGCCAAGTGCTTAGATTTCCTCTGAACATTGCGGGGGAGAAAGTAATCAATATAATTCATAAAAAATGAACAAAAATAAACAAGGACATTAATTTTAAAAAATGAATAAAAATGAACAAAATAATTAAGAATGTTTAAAAAATGAACAAAATTGTTAAGAAAATGATCAAAAATAAACAAAATACTCGAGACAATGAACGACAATGAAGAACATAATTGAGACAGCGCACAAAAATGAACAAAATAGTCATTAAACTGAACAAAATCAACAAGCTACCCAAGAAAATGCACCAAATAACCAGAAAAATGCATAAAAACAAACAAAATTGTCAAGAAAATGAGTAAAATTGAACAAAATAATCAAGAAAGTTTATGAAAGTGAACACAAAAATCAAAAGTAAACAAAATGCCTCCAGCTATAGTTTATTATCCCAATTATGCAAAATAAATGTGCCTAGATGAGATAATTGCGGTAAAACCCATATTCCAAGCCTTTTGTTATTGGCTAACGTTGACTTCTGTCCCTGTTAATCACTGACTTCATCTTAAAAAAGCAAATATGTGACAAAGTTTATGAATGAGTCCAAAATCCCAACTCCGTGCACAAAGAACACTTTGCTGCATGCCCATATTAACTTAAGCCCTGTCCGTGCCAACAAAGTCACACATTATTTCTCCATTAGTTAAACAGAGCACAAAAAAAAATTAAACCCTTGAGTCATTACAGAGGACAATAAAACATCAGCAGGCAGTGAAAAGCCTGCATACACTTGGGAAACCTAATAACTCAACTGACTGAGCACTTAGTCGGGCGAGGCCATTACAATAAGTCAGCTCAATTTTAAGAATAAAGTCCTACCAAGTGGAAAATATCATTTCGTCTCTCGTAAACTCTGATGTACTATTGCGGCACAGAACAACTTAATGAAACTATCACTTAGAGTCACACAAATGTCACCGGTATCTTTTTAGACCAACGAAGAGTCACTTTTAAACTGTGACAAAGTAATCTTGCTTTTATCCTTAACAGCTTTAAACAAGGATTCAATGCCCAGCGTGGTCTGCGAGATCATAAGTTATCCACAAAGTTAAACATAACTCCGTGTTTGTGACATTTACCAAGCACAACCTCTATTGTTCTGCGAGTCTGCACATTAATAAACAGCAATATTCTAAAACGGGGTAATAAAAAACATTGTCAGGAAAAATAAGAGCATTAACAGTTATCTTGTCAATGATGTGCACGGCAACAAGCCACCGGAGGCCACGCTTTACGGCCTGTTTTAGAGCAGATGAGAGGTGTTGTTAGAATAAAAGAGCACTGAAATCTGTGTAAAACGCTGCCTCAAGTGGCTTGTTGCATTTTATAAATGGGCTGTAACACATAATTGTCTGTAAACTAAGAAGCTTTTTAAGAATTCAATAAATCTCATGTATATTCCTTAATGAAGTAGAAGCCATTAGCGAAGCATTATTTGTCCCAAATAGCAGCTTAAAGTCACTTCAGCGAGACTCTTTAAATTATCTTTGTGCATTACTGTAATTGGTGGTGTGACAGCGGTACCTTCATGAAAACCTCAGTTAATCCCAGTGGGCAATGGCTGGGCTCTGAAACAGAACCAACGTGGAAATAACTTCAAATCAGACGACCACCGGCTACTCCCGGGGCGACTCACACTGGACTTCCTGTCAGTCACGGTCTCCATCATTATAGTAGGGTCATCTGACTGACAACATAGGTCCTGCCACGAACCATGTGCAAGACAATTTTATTTGGAAATGAGATCCCATTGGCTAAAAACAGAAGGGTCGGGACCTAGGTCAGAGGTCAGCAACCTTCAGGAGCCATTTCTGGGCAGGAAAAAAGCAGTTAGAGCTGCAAAAAAATTGAATTCTAATCCGTTACCTGTTAACACCAATTTTGTCATTATTTTTTCCCAAAAAAATCTCATTTTGTTTAATTTATTACATATTTTTGTTCATTTATTTAATTATGTTATTCATTTTTGTATTTTTTTGTTAATTTTGGGGGATTATTTCACTCATTTTTATTTATATGTGCTCATTTATTTATTTATATTCATTTTGCTCAGGTTTGTTTGTTTTTTTCAGAATTTGTCCAGAATTTAGCTTATTTTTGATCATTTTCTAAACTTTTTTTTTTTTTTTTGGATAATTGTGTTCATTTTCATAAATTTTAGTCACTGGACCAAGCCACAGGAGCAACTGGCCTTGGAGCTGGAGGCTGCAGACCCCTGAGCTAGATAATCTGTTAGATGATCTAAATAAAATGACTGTGACCATGATCACTGGCGAGAAGTCCAATATATGTCTACAGGAATACCGGGCACCTGTGGGGCAATCCAGCTCCTGTCATCTGACACTGGCCTTCTCATCGCCATCATGGTCTCAGTAATTTAATTTCGATCATTCAGGTCTTCTGTTTTTAGACCACGGGACCTAATTTCAGAATAAATCTGGCTAGCAGCAGGTCATTTTTGATCCCACATGAATTTTACCATTATTCACACACATAATGTTTCTGTTTCTACTGAAGTCAATAGAATGTCGGAGTAACAGTACTTTTACTTGAGTCCTGTTTCTGTTTACACACCACTGCCTATAAGTGGTGTGTAAACAGAAACAGGTGTATAAGCTAGTCATCCATATGTCATTTTCTGACTGTTATGAAGATGTTAGGGTGTACAGAAGGCTCTGATGTTGGATTTTGATTGACAGCTCCCCTCTTGCCATGTTGGATTCAGAGTTGCTATGTACACTGCCTGGCCAAAAAACAAAGTCGCCACCAAAAAAAAAAAAGGTCACACACTCTAATACAGTATTTCGTTGGGCGCCTTTTGCTTTGATTACAGCACACATTCGCTGTGGCATTGTTTCAATAAGCTTCTGCAATGTCACAAGATTTATTTCCATCCAGTGTTGCATTAATTTTCACCAAGATCTTGCACTGATGATGGTAGAGTCTGACCGCTGCACAAAGCCTTCTCCATCACATCCCAAAGATTCTCAATGGGGTTAAGGTCTGGACTCTTACTGTATTTGCTTAGTTAAATCCAGGTGGCGACATTTTTTTTGGCCTGGCAGTGTAGCTTGTTTGTCATACTGTAGCAGCTGAAAATGTCATGGAAAATAATTTTAAGAATATTGTAAACCCTGCTTATGCTTAACCAGTTTTAAAACAAACTTTCTTGACTTGTAAATCTTTTTTTAAATGGACATACATCCACTGAGGGCACAATTCTACTGGGATCCAAAAGGTTCGGTCACGGATACGTATGGTTGATCCTCAGTGTCAGCCCCGTGGTGACTGGACAGCTGAATGTATGGTTTGTGTGTGTGTGTGTGTGTGTGTGTGTGTGTGAATCACAAAGGAGGGGGGGCAATTACCAGACGGTAGCTGCATTTTAGTTTTCCTTTCTACCTTCAGCTGTTGTTGGCATGTCCACACTCAAGCAATGAGAAGCATAAAAATAGTAGATGTCTGATGAATATTGAGTCTTTACGGTGTGTGTTTAATCCCAAATCTGACCTGACTCAACGTGCATGGCAATAGTTCTAAATAAGAGATGATTTCATGACTGGAACGTTGTGCTGAGGTATTCAAATATTGATAACATGGTAACCTACCATAAAATGTCACTGATCTAAAAGTCTTAAATGGCAAATTACACTGTTACCTTCATTTGCATTATGAAGAATAGGTCTACTTTTGTTCATGCATGCACCCTCACATTCATGCATGCTCATACATATTGCAGTTTCCCAGGAGCCCTATATGCAGAAACCTACATATAAATATTTTATTAGGAAAGTAATTGACAATCCCAAATGGAGATTATTGTATCAAATAGCTCAGTGTGCGTTCTTACCCAGATCTCATAGTACGAGGGGTGTTTTCCATACAAATGAGATTTCGACGGTCCTCTACTCTTCTCTGCTTTGTTCTTCATCTTCTTTTCACTTTTAAGGGACCATTGCTCCCATCGCTCAATAGAAATCACTAAAAAAGCTTTCTTTCCTCCATTAAACGGACTTATCTGGAGGATCGCATATCCCATTGATGTTCCACTGCAGGATAGATGTGGGCACCAGTGAAATTGGAAGTTTGCCATTTTCTTGCTATTTTCAAGAAATTTCTACCAGAAATAAACTGGTAGATAATAAAAATAAAACCTTTTTAAGGACTAAATTTATCCAATAATCAATTCAAGTACATTTACCCAGTTACATGGACTTAGGTCATATGTTGCAAAAAATGTATGAAAAAATGTGAGTAGCTGTTCTGCTGCACTTCTGTTCAGTTACATTTGGCTCCAGCTCAGTGAGTAAATTTAACAAGAAATGTAAAAAAATATGTATATGTAAGATCCAACAAATGAGCATAAAATGAAAAAATAATCAAATAATTAACAACAACCAACAAACTATGCAATATCCATCATCTTTCTCTTATCCTCATCAGGGTCACAAAATGTACAATAAAGTGAGCTAAGATGATCAAAATAATGAAATAAATGGACAAAAATGATCAATAACCAATAAAACTGAAAAAGTATAGAATAGAATAAATTATCAAAATAATGAAATAAATGGGAAGAAATCAAAATAACCAATAAAACTCAACAAAAGTTAGCAAAATGCACAAAATTAGCAAAATAATGAAATGAATGGACGAAACTGATCAAAACGACCAAATAAATTGAACAAAAAACAGCAAAATAAGCAAAGATGATCAAAACAATTAAATAAATGCACGGAAATGATCAAAATTACCAATTAAACTGAACAAAAGAATAGAATAAGCTTTTTTAACCCTTTTCGGGAAATTCATTTAAAAAATCAACATGAGAAAAAAATATCAGAATATTGAAGTAAATGGACAAAAATGGTCAAAATAAGCAATAAAACTCAACAAAATTGAATGTACTAAATTCTACATTATGAAGTTATTCACTACTTAGGTAGTTTTTTTATGATAAACTTTTTTACTCTTACTCACGTATTTATATTTATGTGTACTTCTACTTCTTCTGAAGTAACAGTACTTCAACTTGAGTACTGGAACCCAGGTCACACCTTTGTACTGCTTCTTACGCCATCTAGAGGATTCTAAAGGTACCACAAATCCCATCTGTGGGTCGTTCAAAAGTAAAAATACACTGCACGATGCCTCGTTTCCATGAAATGCTTTCACATGATCCAGTATATTTATGGCGCGTTTCCAGGTGTGACATACAGTCATCTTCTCTCTGCTCGTAGATGATGGACGAGTCTGAGGCGTGTTCGCTGCCCGGCGGCCTCGCCAGCGTCAAGAGGCAGTTTGAGAGCCAGGAGTTCACATCTTCATCGTCCCAGTCAACCGTCACTCAGGTTCATTTCCAGCAGAGATCTGTGCAGGTAATGGAACAAAGTGGTTTCCAGTGAAAATGGAGGATTTTGTGCTCTTTAGGTGTTTTTACAGGTAATAATAATATCATAATATGGAAAGAGTTGACTTTTACTAGAGTGTATGACCCTATAGAGGCAAATTTAATTAACTTTTAGCATTTTATCGATTTTTGTGTTCATTTTGTGTCATATCTTGTTTGTTTTATGAGCTAACTTTATTCACTCTTGCTTTTTATTGTTTTGTTTTTGCTCATTTGCTTCTAATTTTGTCTTTTTATCCTGATTTTATTCACTTTTCATTTTTTCTTTGTTTTTTAAAATATATTTCTGTTTTATTTTTATGTTTCTTCTATTTTTCTCATTTTCATGAGTATTTTGTCCATTTTTACATTTTTTTTTTTTTTTTGCTCCTGATTTTATTCACTTTCCTTCATTTTTTAAATTATTTCAAATATATTTCTGGTTTATTTTTGGTATTTTTCTTCTATTTTTTCAATTTTTTGATTATTGTGCTCATTTTTCTTCATTTATTCATCTGACTTTTTTCACTTTTACTTTTTGTTGTTAATTTCGCCTGATTTTAGCCACTTCTCTTATTTTCTTTGTTGTTTCATATATTGCTGTTTTATTTTGTTAATTTTATTCTAATGTTGTTCATTTTCTTGATTATTTTGTTCATTTTTCTTCATTTTGCTTCTGTTTTTATTCACTTTTCTTCATTTTTTTCACATATTGCAATTTATTTTCTTAATTTGCTTCGAAATCTGTCCATTGTCTTGATTATATATTTTTCTCATTTTTCATCTGACTTTTTAAAATATTTTTGTTTGATTGCATCTACTTTCTTTTTCTTAACTATTTTATTTAGTTTTGTTATTTTTTTCCCTCTGCTTTGCCTCTACTATTCTTCATTTGCTTATTTTTATTTTTGATTCATTCACTTCTAATTTTGTTCATTTTCCTGATTATTTTGTCTATTTTTGCTTCTGTCTTTGTTAGTTTTTTTATTATTATTTTGTACATTTCTCCGCTTATTTCATTCATATTTTTTAATTTTGCCTCTGTTGATTTTTACTCCTTTTATGGCTTTTTTCACTTTATTTGTGATCATTTTGTCCTTTTTTGTTCATTTTCTCAACTATTTTGTTCACTTTTTTGTTCCTTTCATGGGATATTTTTGTCGTTTTTCCAGTTAGTTGATTATTTTCCTCCTTTCTTGTTCATTTCCTGGATTATTTTGTTCATTATTCTCTTCTCGGGGAATATTTATGATCCTTTTTTGATGATGTTGTTATTTTTTCCCCCTTTTTCTGCATTTTATGGATCATTTTGTTAGTTTTCCCTCACCATTAACACATGCCCAAAAGCCACACACTGATGCATTAACGCCACGCTAGAAAATTAAGCGTTTGATGCAGCCAATTTTCATCAGAATCCAAATGTTGAAACTGAACCAAAGCCTTTGGTGACACTTTCCCTTTCAGAGTTACATGTAACAGACGGTGGCCATGACAAATGAATGGATTGCCGTCTTCTTTTTGCGTAACGGCAAGTACTCTTGAAATTCAGCGTACTGTTGCCCTTTATGTTCGTGAGCCTGGTGTCAGGAGAAAAATGCCGGAATGCCATTAAACGATTAACATTCTCCCGTAGCGTTTTATCACAGGCTGGCTGCCGTGTCTGAGACAGTGAGGCGTTCTTGTAGGCCAAAACAAAGAGGGCACCTTGAACTTTGTCAAGGCTCTGTCATCCAGTGCGTGAGGAAAATGCCAGAGCGCGTTAGCAGCCTACGACGGAGCCGGATCTCAGAGAAGGAAGGTCAATGTCAGCCTGCCGTGCACAGACATTCTCCTCCATCTGCTCAGCGAAGCAGGAAGTGGAGTCATGGAGCACACCGGGCCGCGCTGAGTGCTGAATTTTACATACAAGAGGAAATGTGTGAGCTCTTTCAGCTTCTGCAATGCTAAAATTCAAGTTTGCCTTATACATGTAATATCTGAAGGCTGTTTGGAAATATCACAGACCTACTGTAAGTGGAGAGGCTAGAGAAACGAGGCTGTGGGTAGGGAAGGTGAAGGCCACCATCTGTCCCCAACCTCATCATCACCACCACTGTGGGCCCATGAGCAAGGCCCTTAACCCCCAAACGCTGCACAGCAGCTTCCCACCGCTCCCTAGGGATGAGTCTAATGCAGAAGAAAAATTTCGCGTCTGTACATGTGATACATAAGTTAAAGTAAAGAAATAAAGGTTACTTAATTTAAAAGGTGCATTTATCTGTCAAATATAACAGTTTAAAGTAACTATTTCCTGTTTTTTTCATTTTTTTTAGATAATATACAGCTTTTACATCTCAAAAAAGACATTTTTGTGCATTGTTGTGATTTTGTGGGCAATGTTCTCAATTATTTAGATTTTTGTTAGATTTTTGCTTATTTGTTGAATCTTTTCAGTTTTTTACATTATTTTGTGCATTATGTGCTCATTTTACTATTTTATATATATATATAGCTATATATACAGTGGGGACAATAAGTATTGGGAAATGTAAAAATGTGCAAGTTCACCCATTTAAAAAGATAAGAGAGG
>JAQQAE010020121.1:0-10767 GCA_029823295.1 Pseudamia nigra | reverse complement strand
TCTCTTATCTTTTTAAATGGGTGAACTTGCACATTTTTACATTTCCCAATACTTATTGTCCCCACTGTAGGTGTGAAAGTGCTTTTCAGTTCTGGAAGTAATGCACCTCTGCATTTAAACAAGTTAAAACGACTGCTCTGTTAAACGTCCATAAACCAGCTCAATAACATCATGTATTTTTGTTTGTTTAAGGGCATACGTTGTTCACCATGAACTTTACCAGCCCCCTTTTGCTCCCTTTCCACTGGCTTGTTTCAGCCTACAGACTTCATCTTGGCATGACAATTTTTGCATTTCCACTGCATGGGACCACGTATGACGCAGAAATGAGGATCATCCCCCATTTACTGCGAAACAATCACAGCTGAGTCTGTACCTGTTCACATCATCATGTAACAACTTAGGCCATGAGGCCAAGCTAGTGGTAAGTTGCTAAAACCACTCAATCAAATTTTTAGTTAGATTCTGTCTTGATTAACTCTTTCCCTGCATTTCACAAAAAAGTTGCCAGCCACTGCCAGCATTTTTCATGATTTTTACTCATTGTTCAGGACCCACTGAAAATGTTTTTTCAAGAGTGGAAAGACAGTGGCTACATAAAACTAAAGAGCAAACACTCAGTTTTCAGTAAGAGAAATCCAATTTATTCTAGCTTCAACTGTTCTTTTTATATCCACACTTGAATAATGCTTGTTTTTATTACAAGACTGAATTTTGAGGGAAAAAATAGAAAAATGCATTTCTGTCACTCTGTTCATTTTTTTG
Source organism: Pseudamia nigra (assembly GCA_029823295.1). NCBI lineage: Eukaryota > Metazoa > Chordata > Actinopteri > Kurtiformes > Apogonidae > Pseudamia > Pseudamia nigra. The sequence goes on along the minus strand of JAQQAE010020121.1, from coordinate 10,002 downwards.
TGAGACATACTATTTCCTATTTACTGTCTCATCTGTTGCATCTCAGTCCTCTGTTCTGTCCACGTCCTCAGGTTTGTGTCTGCCCTCGACATCTGAAAACCTCCGCAGGGAGGCGTCCAGGACGCATCCGAACCAGATGCCCAAGCCACCTCCTCTCGACACAGAGGAGCAGTGGTTCTACTCTGAGCCTTTCTCAGATGACGGAGCTCCTCACCCTATCTCTAATGAAGAACCCAGACACCTGCAGAGGAAAGTCGTTTTAGCTGCTTGTAATCTGGATCTTGTTCATTCAGTCATGAACCAACGCTCATGACCATAGGTGAAGGTAGGAACGTAGATCGACCGGTAAATTGAGAGCTTTGCCTTTCGGCCCAACTCCTTTTTCACCACGACGGACCGATGCAGAGTCCGCATCACTGCAGACACTACACCAATCTGCCTGTCGATCTCCCACTCCATCCTTCCCTCACTTACAAACAAGACCCAAAGATACTTGAATTCCTCCAATTGAGGCAGGGCCTCATCCCTGACCCGGATGGATCGCTCCACCCTTTCCCGGCTGACGACCATGGTCTCAGGTTTGGAGGTGCTGATTCTCATCCCAGCTGCTTCACACTCGATTGCGAACTGCTCCAGTGAGAGGTGCAGGTCATGGCGTGATGAAGCCAACAGAACCACATCATCTGCAAAAAGCAGAGAACCAATCCTGAGGTCAACAAGCTAGAACCCCTCGACGCACTGGATGCACCTAGAAATTATGTCCATAAAAATTATGAACAGAATCGGTGACAAAGGGCAGCCCTGGTGGAGTTCAACTCTCACTGGAAATGAATCTGACTTACTGCCAGCAATGCAGAGCAAGCTCGGACACCAGTCATATAGGGACCGAACAGGCCTAATCAGTGCATCCGGAACCCCATATTCCCAGAGCACTCCCCACAGAACTCCCTGAGGGACATGGACAAATGCCTTCTCCAAGTCCACAAAACACATGTAGACCGGTTGGGCAAACTCCCATGCACCCTCCAGGACCCTGTCGAAAATGTAGAGCTGGTCCACGTTCCACAGCCAGGATGAAAACCACACTGCTCCTCCTGAATCTGAGGTTTGGCTATCCAACAGATTCTCCTCTCCAGTACTCCAGAATAGGGTTAGGGCTACCCCTGACCCTTACCAGGGAGGCTGAGGAGTGTGATCCCCCTATAGTTGGAACACACTCTCCGGCCCCCTTCTTAAAGAGGGGAACCACCACACCGGTTTGCCAATCCAGAGTCACTGCCCCCGATGACCTTGCAATGTTGCAGAGGTGTGTCAACCAAGACAGCCCCACAACATCCAGAGCCTTAAGGAACTTCGTGCGGATCTCATCCTTAGCAACAAGGAGTTTTTTGACCACCTCAGTGACCTCAGCCCCAGAGATAGCAGAGCGCACCCCAGAGTCCCCAGGCACTGCTTCCTTGAAGGAAGGCACCTTGGTGGGATTGAGGAGGTCTCAATCCCACCCATAGAGGAAGCATTCTCCCCACAGACCCACAATGTCCCTAGTCAAGGTCAGCAGCACCCCATGTCCACTGTCCACAGTGTTAACGGTGCACTGTTTCCACGTCTTGGTAACCTACATCAAGACATGATACGTATGAAATATGGATCCAGATTACTCTTGACAGCCTTCTTGAGCTGCACTTTGTCTGGACCCTCACCGAGGACCTGTTTGCCTTGGGTGACCCTATCAGGGGCATATAGCCCCCTGACAACATAGCTGCTAGGATCACTGGGACACACAAACCCCTCCACCTTGATAAGGTGGCAGCTCATGGAGGAGGCTAGTATGTCTGTCTATCATTTTGCTTTTTTTTACTGATACCAGATTTTGATGGAATCTTAAATGCACCTTTAACAAAGAAGCACTCTGACACTATCGCTGCTCACTTTTAGGGCTTTTAGCATCACAATGAATACATTTTTATGAGCACAAAAGTCAAGTCAAATGTTTGTACGATGTCCGTCTTCTGGTTGAGTTGGAACAGTTTTATTTTGCCCACTGAACTAATCAATCTCTGTGTTTTGTTTTTTGCGGCGCCACAAGCTGTGTCCCTTTCGCAGAACATCCATGAAACATGCAATCCAGAGTCAGCTTGCTCCCAGTAAAAGAGTTGTTAACGTAATTGTTTCTTCGATAATTTTGTTGATGCAGCACTTTACCCTCCTTTGCATAGCCCTAATTAATTCAATACCTCAGGCTGCTTAAAGCACTTACAATCTACAGGCTGCTGAAATGATCAATACATATTTTGTGCTCCATGCCTGGCGGAGCCTCAGGGTGTCTGTGGATCTTCTAGGTTGTGTAAATGCATGATATTTTTCTGTGTTCAGCACAAACAGACTGCCTCAGTCCTCTCAAAATACTGCTTTTGAAAGGCACACATAGCTAAAACAATCATTGTATTCATATAACGTTTATGTGAGGTTTATTTTTTTATCCTGCCACACAAACTAAAAACAAAAGTGTAGAGTCTAACATATTAAGTCTAAAATTATATATAAGAATTAAATAAGATTTTTTTTCATGTTTAACTGTGTGGAAGATTTAGCTGAAGTATTTGTAGAAGTGGAATTTTATTTTATTTATTTTTTTATTATGTTTTATCATATTTTTTTTGAAGACTGCATAATCCTATAACACTGAAACACACAAAAAGGAAACAGTTGTGTCTTTTCTTAGCCTTCAAATGAATGCATTAGATCTGCAGGGGGAGTAAAGTGTCATTCATCCCTTTTTTTTCTGCTTCATAACATTCAATTATGCATTGATTTTGATGGTCAAATGTCAAGGATGCTGTGACATGATGTCTGCTTGATCTTACAGTGCAATATCCCAGAAGGGGTTTCACTTTTGGCCATTAAACACAGTTGCATTTCATCCTTGCAACCAACTTGAACATCATTGCCACATTTTGCAGGATTCTGGTTGCTGTTATCTTACATCCGCCACTGCATTTGAACAGAATATTGTTTGCCTTGAGGGAATGTCTTCATATATGGCAAAGAACTCCACTTGATCTCCACTCAGATTTGGTTCCCTGATTTGTCAAGGGCCCAGAGATAAAATTCAAGATTCACCGTGACCTCACAAAAACATATTTGCCTGTAACTGTAATTCAGACGGCTGCATAAACAGATTATGATGCAAGAATAACAGATGCATGTGTTTGCACCATAGACTGTACAGTGCTATGAAAAAGCCCTGATTTATTACTTTCTTGTATTTGTCACATTTAAATGTTCCAGATCAAACAAATTTAAATATTAAAAAAAACACAAGAAAAGAGAAAATGCAGTTTTTAAACGGTTTTTAAAAGTGGAAAAAAATACAAACATGCATTGCTCTGTTTGAAAAAGTTCTTGCCACCTAAATCTAATAACTGGTTGGATCACCTTTAGCAACAATTGCAATCAACTTGAAATAACTGGCAATGAGCCTTTTACAGACACTACGAGGGGGGGGTGGAGTTGTCCCACTCATCTTTGCAGAATTGTTGTAATTCAGCCACATGGAGGGCTTTCCAGCATGGAACCACCTTTTTTGGTATTTTATAACAGCAAGTCTTTCAGGTCGTGATGCAGCAAAACAGCCTCAGACTACCACACTACCGCACTTTTCAGATAGGGCCATGTAGGTTTGGATTTTTTCTTCCCTTATAAATAAAAACCATTTAAACCCTGCATTTTGTGTTTACTAGTGTTTTCTTAAATTTATTATTTAAATTTGTTTGAGCTGAAACATTTAAGTGTGACAAATATACAAAAAAATAAGAAATCAGGTAGGGGGCAAACACTTTTTCACAGCAGCAGATGCATTCGTTGGATGTGTATGACTGCTTGTTTAGTCAGTGTATTGTGCTGTTGACACACTTCACTACACATGGGTACTCAGTTTGCAAAAACCGGACCAAGTGCCATTCCAACAATACGCAACAGGGGTGCACAGATTTTAGGGAGCAGTTTACAAACCCTATAAAAAGCTACAAAAAAGGCCACCATTTTCATCTTTGTACATTTTTTTCAAGTCACAATGGCGTGACTTTCAAGGGATGAACCACGATGTGACAGTCCTCTAGCGGGACAACGCTCAGCCACACCCCGCAAGCGCCACAACGGTGAATCTGCAGACACAAATGTCTTGCCATGGCTGCCGTCCTCCCTAGACCCCAACCCCACTGAGCATCCACGGGACACCCCCATCAGACAGATCCACAACAGGGTTCCTCATCCACAGAACAGGCTGGTTCCCCAGGAGGAAGGGGACCGCATCCCCCAATGCAGGACTAGTCACCTGGAGTATTACCATCTGTACTGAAGTTAGTGGGGGTCATACCCATTACTGCCTTGAAATTGGCAACAATTCTTGATAACCGATTCTGTTGTCATTTTCACCTAAAATGTAGGGTCTGTTGTGATTTTCAAAAAAATAGGGCTTTGAGTCCATGAACAGCAAAATATTAGACAAATCTTGATCCGAAGGCTTTCATTGACTGTCAGTATACATACAATAAAAGTAAAGAAAACCCTTTGCAGAAGGCATGTGCACAATTTTTGACTGTAGTCCATCGGTCAGATTCTGTTCGGCAAAGTCTAATTTTACAGATAATCATGGCTCCTGCCTTCGAGTCAATGAATAAAACCACACAATCTGTGCCTTCCATGATCATCAGAATCTCAGCTGAAAATGCATCTGCACTAATTTCCAGATCAACAAACAAGAGCCCACACATCAAATAACTATGTTTAAAGAGTCAGAAACGTAAATAGATATTGTAAAACATTTAGTGAAAGCTGAATCCAGCGGTATATAACTTATGTGTATAAAAATGCACAACAAACAGACAAACAATACAGAAAAATCACAGCAACAAAACCCAGCAATGAAAACAAAGTTCATCTTACCTTTGATGTTTCTCATCAAAAGTTGTTCCAATGTGAATAAAACTCCATATTATGTTAAATCCATTTGACATTGTTCCACCAACTATAAAATCACTCAACATTCCACACCGTTCAGACCCGTAATGGCGTCCGTATAGAAACTGTACGCACAGACAAAAGCCGCGTCATAGCACATGCTTCCGTACTTTTCCACATCTGACTGGACCAAACTGAACACACCGTCGACGTGTCCAACACCACCACTTTCTGTAGGTTCTGAGCTTTCCAACGACACATCAATCATCCTGATTAGTCAAATCTGTCTAGAAAAAAGCATGCGTGTAAAGACGTCAGACAGTTTTGGACGTGTTGCTAAGTTACAGGACGTCGCGCAAGGCGCGCATGAGCCTATTGCTTCCAGGTTTGTTTTCAACACTTTTAGTTCATTATGGGTCGACAAACGATGTCTTATCCAAGAAAAAGCTACAAACTTACTCCGGACGAGGATCTAGAGCCATTTTTGATGATTCTGGTGATTATAGAGTCCAGTTTCTCATTTTCCGATCACCAGATGTGTTGATGTTTGTCATGGACAAACAAAGGACTGAACACATGTCCACCTGAAGACAGGTATTTACTTTGTTGATTTTATGATAAACTCTTTTGTTTTGACTGTTATAACTTATTATAAGACTTAATGACCTATTGATTTATTAATTTGTGACGAACTGTGCCAAATTTGGTATGGTGCATTTCCACTTGTACAAAAACATGTGTATCTTTGTCCTGCTTGACTTGATTATCACCAAACTTGCTGCAGTGATTGATTCAATAATTTCTGCATTTGTCGCCTTCCCTCCTAACAAATGGCTCTATATTTTTTGTAAATGTGTGGATTTTTTTTCAGGCAGAATACAGTTTTATGCATTTGAAACCTCATTTACCGTCTGAGTGTCATTTATTTTCAGATTTTCACATCGACAGTAATCACTCAGGATCCCACTTCCATCTGACACTAAGATTAGACATGTAGGTCTTGTCGAAGCTGAGAAAAACATGATTTACTGTGGATATGTCATTCTCAGAAAAATGGGCTCGGTGTTTACTGGGAAATTGTTCTGTAACTTGTTATTGTGTTTGTATTTAAGTTACTGTAATGAGACACAACAGAAGCAGAGCTGGTTAAGAGTTAACTCAATATGTGTATGGCATCACCATAATAAGCCAGATAACAATGTCTGATTACCATAATAAATTAGATAACATTGTCTTCAACGTGTTCGATAAGGAAAACAACAACACATGTGGCAGGAGCCTGCTGCACTGACTCACTGTGTATTACATACGGTGATCATGCTAGACAGTTAATGTCTGTTAATTAAAGTTATACACCACAGTCTGGTGGAACATTTTGCTCTCGCCCGTGATTATTTCAATTTTAACAAGGGCAGGAAAATCATTTTCCTAGTCCTCTGATGGTTATGTTCTCATCAGAGGTGTAAAAATCTGATACGATTGCCTCAGCTCCAAATGAGATTCATGCCGAGTTATTTCCTCACACTATTACAGCTCCTGAATTATTTTTATCACTTTGACGTGAATCAATATCCTGTTTAAATGCTAAAGCTAACAGGAGCCACAAGGTAAGTTTCCCGAGTGCCGCCTCATGTCTGATTCCGTCAGCCAGCCTGGAATCCAGTTTATGTATTTGTTTTTTCACGGCCATTCATCGGGTATTTGCTGGAGCATGAAATGTAATCCTTTCTAAACCGAACATAAAGCTGTGTAAATAAACCTTGATTCAGTAACCCTAGCACTCCCTGGACCGACTCACCCTGCTATCTGGAAAAACATTTATCAAGCCAAGCTTCTAATTTAACTGAGCAGCAAATGTACTGCTCTTCCAAAACAGTCACAGCACAACTCAAGACCTAAAATTCAGGAGAGTGATTTCGACTAAATCCTACTAATTTCTACTGTGGATGTAAAGACGTTATGAGTCATCAATGAATTGTTTTAAAGCAGGAGGCATTTTGTGGCATAATATTTAAAGTTTCTAAACCCTAAAGATGACATACAGTAAATGCAGTTTTAAGATTCAAAATCCCTCTCAGTGTGGTTTGCATTGCTGATTTTTTTTTCCTTCCCCTGAACCTTGGCTGAAAATGCTTGTTTTGGTCCCTGCCCTGTGAGAGCACAGTCAGAATCCATGCAATGTGGATTATGCAAATGAGACAAGACACTGGTGTGAACTGAACCCCGCCCACTTAAACCTGTGTCCATGTGGGCGGGGCCTGAGGGGATTGACAGGTGATGTTATGTCACATCTGAGGGAGAAGGCAAACTGCAGGTTTCCAGGCCCGTTCGGATCAGAACCGGATCAGAAAAGCTCTGTGCGTTATTTGTCCCTGAACTGACTGTTTTGATAATGTAGCATTATTTTAGGCCCAGGAACATGTTTTATCATGTTTAAAAGCACAGGAACTAGATTTTTCACGATACATGATACTTAATACACAACAGCGACCTGTTGATTGAGCAGTTCTCATAGTGCTCCAGGACTTAGGATAATTATAGTACTCACAGTGGTGTGTAGTATAAACACAAACAGTACTCAAGTCCAGGTAGAAGAGTATTACTCAAAAAAGTATCGAATGTATTTTGATTACATTTTTCAGAGAGGGCTGACATGGGTCAGGGAGCACATAATTACATTTTTGTGGTGGTCTGAATCACCATCTCAGCGCATTTTTTGGCCCTGACATATCAAAAGTCGCTGTTTGCTGAGCTGAAGTTGCAAACTTGTTTATTTCATTTCTACAAACTACACTTTCTTTGTTGAGCATCTGGAGAACGGGCCAAAAAATGAAGAGAAGCTATGAGAAGTGGACGGAAAACGAGGTCCGGGCTCTTGTCAACTTCTTTACTGAGGAAGAAACTTCAAGTAGCAACTCAAACCAGCTGAGTGTCAGGGGATAAAGCCGACCAGCTCGCAGAGGTGAATGGAGATCACACACCAAAACAAACCCATGAAAAACTAAGCAGAATTACACGTCTGGATTGGGCCGCATCCTCCAGCAAATCGCGTATGGTTGGAACTCAAGCCACATCAATAATCACAGTCATACTGTAAACACTGGCCCAACTTTTTTGGAAACAGGGCTACATGTAAAAACACACGTTTAATGAACTGGCAACTGTTTCGTTTAGATGATATTTCAGTTTACAAGATGCAGGATCAAGAGAGAAAGTTGGTCCCGGTCTCACAGAAACCCCACTGTGGCCGTTTACACTCTTCACTGTTCACTTCTCTGCACCATGATGGAGGAGAACTGACTGACAACTCGGTTCATGGTCAAACACCGAAGGATTTCCATGGTTTTATGAAGGAAGTGAACATCCAGAACATCCACTACAGTCTGAAACATTACTGTGTGAAAAGAACATTTTTAAGTGACTCAGGCACAGATCTGACTCATTCATGACTCTGTAAGAATGTAAACAGTGAACTTAAAAGTGCAACATGTGTCAGGATGTCATTGAGTTCACTTACACCACCACTGTCTCCGTGCACGTCCAAAGTCATTACGTCAAATCTCCACATAGGCTAAATCGGCCACAGATTTTAATCCACCATATACAGTACTTCCCTGAAAATATTTTACGTATGAGACTGACTCTTGACAGACCTGATGGATGGGTCCCCGGCTGGATCAGGAAATGGTCTTGCACTTATACGGCGCCTTTCTACCCCACGGCACTCAAAGCGCTTTCCATTCACCCATCCACACACACATTCATACAACAGTGACACTCACTGGGAGCAATGTGGGGTTCAGTGTCTTGCTCAAGGACATTTCAGCCTGTGGACATGAGAGGCCGGGATTTGAACCGCTAACCCTTCGGTTCCTGGACAACCCATAATGGGCACAGACCTCCACTACGACTTAGAGGTGGAAGTGGGTACTGGTATAGGCTGTTAGTATTAAAGATGACAGAGTTGGACCTTTTCTGGTTGAAGATGGATTCATAATCAACTCTCAGACCTACTGCCAGTTTTTTCAGAAGAAAAAGTCTGTGTCTTTCCAGAAGACCATGATTTTTATGGACAATGATCCATCGCATGCATTAAAGTACTCTGTGTGTGATGAGCCACAAAAGGCCTTAAAGATGGAAGAATAATGACGTGGTCCTTCCTCACGTGACCTAAACCATATTGAGAACTTGTGGCTCGTCCTAAATGGGAGATTTATAGTGAAAGAAAACAGTCCACGTGTCTGAGCAGCGTCTGAGAGGCTGTGGTCACTGCTGCACAAAAAGTTTATCGCCAATAGATCAACAAACTGACAGATTCAATGAATGAAATGATTATTACTGTTATTGAAAAGAAGGATGGCTACATTAGTTACTGATTTTTTAATTTTTCATTTGGTTGCATAATAATTCTGCACACTAATAGTTGCCAAATAATTGTGTACACATACGTAGATACTCTCCTATGAAAGACAACACCTCACATTTACTTCCTTAAATATTCATGTTTGAGGTTTATTAACATTTTGAATTGGCCAAGAGCACTGTAGTTGTTCAATAATGCGATTAATCCTCAAAAATACAACTTGCCTAATAATTGTGCACACATTATATATTTTATCACCTGGTCAGGTGGTGGAGTCTGAGTCTCTGTCATCAATTGACCTGTGGGCCAGCGATGGAAATTCAAATGGCATCATTGTGTACTCACCGGAATTTAATGTTAAACTAATTAACGACAACCTCGTTTTTCAGTGTGCCTGTGACAGTACTCACTTTGACCATGGTAGGGTCTGAAATTATTGCACTTTGACCTTCATATATTTTTAGCTTTGTAGTTAAAATGTTACATACCCCTAGGTTATTGACTATGCTTATTCCAAATATGCTGCCACCTTCAAGAAAAACGGTCAAGACCAAAGATTATTTCAAAACCGGCAAGGGGATTTGCCATTTTATTTTATTTATTTTTATTTATTTATTGAATTAGGACAGTGCACATTAATCAACATATCAGTTTTGCACATCAATGTAAATATGCTGGAA
>JAQQAE010020120.1:0-10768 GCA_029823295.1 Pseudamia nigra | reverse complement strand
TGGAAAAACTGAAGCGCTGTGAATATTTTCAGGATGCACTGCATAGTGAATTGGAATTCCAACTTCAGGGGGTGTTCCAGTTGAAATTTCAGACTAGAACCTGACTTCTCACTACGAATGAACAATAAGCCCCCTATGACTCTCCAGATGATAAAGTAGTTAGAAAAATAGATGGACAGATGGACACTGAAACAGCCTGTATGGAACATGGCTGAACATGTGGACTGTACACATATGGAAAAATGAATGATCACATGGCTATTTGAGCTGAAACTTAAAAATGCATAATCTGGGACCGCAGACGACTACACTAACATATTACAAACCAGCACAATATGTCTCCTTTAATAAAAACTGAACAGAAATAAACGTAACATAAATTTATTGAAACAATGCCATACCAGTGTTGTAATTAAAGCTGAGGGCAGTGCAATAAAATACTAAGCAGTGTACATATGTCCAGTAAGCTAAGAAGTAAAGTAAGGGTGTGTGTGTGGGGGAGGGGATTTTTAAAATGTCAATATCTTGAGAACGTCATGTTTCTGCCTCTAACTGTCAAAACAACACGCAAGGTTAGCCAAGCAGAACATCAAGGAAATATGTGCACACACTATGCTCTGTGAAGCCACATTCACATTGCATGTTGCCTCTGTGAGTTACAGTACGTTATGCTGTGTCTTTTATTTGGACTATGAGTATTACATTCTGTATTCACAGAGTGGACAGTTTTTATTTATTTGTAAATTAGGATGGTCTTAGACACCTGCTGCACATTTCATAATAAAAGCCTTTTAAGAGTGTGCTACCAGGCTGTAGAGCTAATGATTATCATCTAAACCATGGCTCCAAAATATACGTATAAACGTATATTCATATCAATTAAGATCATTAAATTACTCATTGCCAATGCTGTTTGAAGTTGTGGATTCAAACTCAAGAGATTGTGACTTCCTCTGGTTCAAACCAAGTGTTTTTTTCTTTTTCTTTATCTCTTTGCGTTGTGTTGCAGATGTTTAATGTCTTGAAAATACTGTAAATGATTGTGAATTACCTTGTCTTGGAACAATTTGCTACAGTAACCCATATCTGTCACTATTATTAAAAATAAGTTAAATGATAACTTCATACATGTATCACAAAATACATGTATGAAGTTATCATACATGTATACCACTTTCTGTGTATGTACTTATAGTTCAGTGAGACTGAAATACAGCCGACGCAAACATGTCTCCATTAAACAACTCTTCACTCTGTTGATGTGAAACATTGATCTTGCTAATCCTTCAATACATTCATTTTCTGCTCTGCCTTTGGTGACAGTGATGACATTGCAAGTCTTGCTCCCTTCATTGATGATTCCAACAGTTGAACTGCTTTCACCTCAGAGATACACATAGATTTTGCATTATAGAGTTGAAATGCTGCTGAATTCCTCACTTGTATAGAAAATAGACACAGTCGTCCCCAAAACAGATGCCTCAGGACACAGGGCAGTTTTTTTGGGGGGGGGAACAAAGTCATTATTGTTTGAGATTCTATTTCATCCTTGTGATTTACACCGGTGAAAATAACCATATTAGAGAAAGCCAGCAATGTCGGATGAAAAGGTCAAACCTCTTATGAATTTGATGCTGATACATTTATGTCAAAACAGCATTGTAATGTCACCTGTCAATACATTGTGTTGAATGTCTCCCTGGAATTGCAGGTTTCATACCATCTGCATTGGGATTTAAAAGTGCATTCCATTTTTATAGCAGGGGAAGGTTATGTGCTATGTCCCAAAAGGAACAGAGTGGATATGTGATGCTGTTCTGCCCTCCCATTAATGGCTACTCCTTATAATATGTCCATATTGAACATGTGGTGCATCATGACCCTCTAAGTGACTCTTAAAAACATTGTGCTCAATAATTCATTGCTTGTACTGTATTAGTTTGTAACAGTTCCTTATCTTTTGTATGATCATAAAGTGATGAGCAGATAAATTTAAGCTAAGACAATTTCTCTGTATGTACAAAAGCTAAGTATAAAGTACAATTAATTGTTTAAAATTCAGAGAATAAGGGAAACATTTTATGTTTCAGTTTAACACAAAATGTAAAACTCACTGGTCAAAGGGGGTAAAACTGTAATGTGAAAATCTAAATCTAAAACTGCCAAACAAATGAGGGGAGTAAAAAATGTCTTAAAAAACCAACAAAATTAAAATGTCTGTACAAAATTCCTCCTCCTGCTGCTGCTGACTTGTAACTGCACTATGGGGCTGTTCATACTGTACAGTACATACTATTAATACTGTCGACCACCACAGGTTTAAACATGGTGCAAGTGAAGACACCCACCTTTATAAAACATCAGTAATTGTGTATAAACAATATGCACAAACTGCATAATTCATCAATGTACTAAATAGTTACAAATATTAACAAAAGAAATAAAAAGTTCTGGTTTTCAAGGGAAAAGTGTATTGTAGTTGGAATGTTGAATTGTGAAGTTGATTTCTTCTTGTAGGTTTTAACCTCAGACCAAATGAGTTCTGATTCTTCTTTCTTCTAAAACCACTCAGAGGATTTGTTACACACTTCATTTGAAGGATTTTGTCTCTTTAAGATGATTATTATTTTATCTTTACAATTTGGTTTCATTTGATATTCCTATCTTCAGTTTTTTTGTGACATTTTTCTATTTTTAACTTCATTTCGCTGCTGTGCTTTTATTCAGTCTTTGCCCAGTAGCTTACTGTTATTGTTTTATTTGTTTCTGTATTTTCTTCTTTATTTATTATTTTTTTATTTTGCGTGCGCTGCTGTGTAAGATTGGTTTCGAGAAGGAATCAAGATCATGATGAAACATTTCACATAAGCAGTCTTCACGTCTTATTGTTGTAAAGTGACTAATCTTCAGCACAGACAGTGTATTTAGTGATTGTTTCCGACTCGAGGCGATCGTCGCCTCATGAAGCCGGATTTGTTCTACATTCTCTTCTGTTGCAAACTCAGTTCTTCGTAGGCTCCGCGCACGCTTTCTGCTGCAGGACCACTCTGAGCTGCTTTTCGTAAGACTTTATAATTTCACAGAAGTGTTTTTGTCTCCGTCCCATGGTTTCCCCAGTGCGCGGGCGTGTGACTCGGTGAGTGACCGGGTTTCCCCGGTGTCTTACTGGAGACGGGCCGCTGTGTGCGCAGATAAGCTTCTGCGGAGCGCGGGGAGGCGGGCGGAGCCGCAGTAGCAGGTGCGCGCTCCTCCTCAGCATCCTCAGCTGTGTCTCCGCCCTCCGCAGCAACATTTAAGCGACCCGCCGTAAAGATGAGAGCTTTCAGAGACTGAGTGATTTCAAAACTTGACGGGTTTCGAGTTTCGCAGGTAAGACCAAAGACCCGCTCAGGCGCACGTTTGATGAGCTTGTTGTGCGTGGGAGACCGGGGGGCTAGCCTTGAGTGACTTTGTGGGTATCATTCCGTTCAGAACTCTGTTTCAAACCCCAGCACACGAACCTGCCTTACAGGAGCCGTCTGTGGAGTTTGTGTCAGCGATGAACCCAGATGTGGATTACGGAAGCTCCGGGAGCAGCGGCAACGGAAAGCTGCGCCAGTGGCTGATCGAGCAGGTGGACTGCGGTAAATACCCCGGTCTGGTGTGGGAGAACGACGAGAAAACCATCTTCAGGATACCGTGGAAACACGCCGGGAAACAGGACTACAACCGGGATGAGGATGCCGCGCTTTTCAAGGTAACCATGTCTTCACACTCCAGTACTTATGACACGTGACTCGAAATGTGTAGACCATTGAAAACACAATACTCCAAAAGATGTTTTTAAAATAATCCACAGGTGGAGGAATTGTGACCTGAATAAGGAAGTTTCTCAGATCATCTACCTGAGTAAAAGGTGCAATAGCAGTGTAAAATAACCTGAAAAAGTCTGCGTCCAAAACCTTATTCAAGCAAAAGTTACCCAGTATCAAAATGTAGCCAACCTAAATGCAGATATATTATCCTGCTGGGTTATACTTATTTATAATCTACTGTTGCAACTTGTAATTATAAATGATGAAATAATATACGTGTAATATGCAAAGACTGCAGTTTTTTCATTATTTTATATTAAATTTATATATACTGTATATCGTATAATATAAATTTAGAATTACATATTGAAATTTAATCTGCAAGAAAAATAAAGTTCCTCATAACAGTAAAATGTAGAATTATATGGTTACATGATATAGAGATACTCAAGAAAAGTATCACACTATGTACTTAAACCCCATCCAAATGGACAGTGTACAACTTAAAGAGAGGGACAAATACAACTTGTTCCTTTGTTTTACTGTGCTACATATGCACTGCCACTGTGTATAATCAGAGTCTAGTCACTGAATATCTCTTGCAGATATAACAGGTTCCTTTTTTTACATTAGACTTTGTTAAAGTCACATTGCTCACCTGTCCACAGGCCTGGGCTCTGTTCAAAGGCAAGTTTCGGGAAGGCATTGACAAACCGGACCCGCCAACCTGGAAGACGCGCCTGCGCTGCGCCCTCAACAAGAGCAATGACTTTGAGGAACTTGTGGAGAGAAGCCAGCTGGACATCTCAGACCCGTACAAAGTCTACCGCATCATCCCTGAGGGGGCCAAGAAAAGTAAGAGTCAAACATAGAAGTGAATTTTATAACAAGGGCATGAGTCACTTACTTCAATAATGTTAAAGAAATGCAGGAGTAATGGTGCTGAATGCATGAATTCAGTGAATTAATGATCATGTCATGGCTTGACATAAAGTACAGGGAAAGTTAATTGACATTTACTTTATGTATTTGCCTCAAAATTGTTTGGATTCCGCATGTATTCATTTCATGTCCATGCATCTGAATTGACTCTGTAAGAAGAACAACAGCTACATGTACACCATAAAATGTATCCTATTTCAACTTTTACATCTAGGCCTGTAATGCTCCTTCTGACCACCTAGTCATGCATCCACATGTACATTTTGATTCATGCATTAATTAATTATGTGCCAGTGCCATAAATGTTAAGCATAAGTATCAGGAATAAAAAAATAATGTTGAAATCAGGGCCATCGGGAGAAAAAAATTGTTCGCCTTAAAAATCTCACATCAATCAGTGGGATTTCACTGCACTGTGTAAAATATTTGTATCCTATAATCATCATAGCTTTCAGTCAAAGTGGGTGTTTTATGTAATCATAAGTAACCTCTGCCATAAAGTTGTGTGAAAAAGTTTGTAAATGCACCCCATGTGACTAAAAATGTCAGTGAATCTTCAGAAGAAACCAAACCACTAGTTAATGTCACACTTCATGACTCATGGCTTCATGGTACAAAGTTGCACCGCCGTTGTTCAGATGCATTTGTTCTATGTTGCATTCAGGGCCCAGACAGGAGGACAGCCCTTTGAGTCCAATGAGCTTCCCAGTGCACTCCTCCTACCCTGCTCTGCAGACTCAGGTAATTTACATACACATGTAAATGAGTAAGGATGGCTTTAGTGAGAGGCGGAGAGAGACACACTGGATGATTACACATATTGAGCATGCATGAATGACTGCAGACACGGCCGATGACAAGCGAAGGCCACATGTTCATGAATCACATTCTGGAGTTTCAAAAAAAAAAAAAATCATCAAAACCAGAGAAAATCCACAGTGACCCTGTGATTAATCAGATCAATTTTTTTATTGTTTGACAGCCCTAGTAAAAATAGTCCTGTAAAATGTTTTATGATCACGCACTTCAATTCAGTCCTTGTTTTTATAATTTTCACATGAAAAGAGGTCTTAAAACCATGGAACACAAGCAATTGTTCATATTAGCTGCTGTACCTAAAGAAAAAACAGCCTCATAGTATTGTAAGAGTAGCTTTCCTCAGTCTGAAAATACCATGCCCTGTGAATAACAGATGTCAAAATAATGCTTTATCCATCATCAACATGTGAATATAAGTGCAACTTAAACATTCAGAGGGCTGTAAGAAAAGACATGTACAGTATGTTTACAGTGGTTTGACTTTGTGTGGTTTCTCTAGATGCAGCCGTACATCCCCTCTCCTGAGTGTGGATGGAGAGACTACTGTCAGGATCAGGCCTCTCTGCCAGATTTGCCCTTTGCTCAGTGTCCCTGTCCCCCCCGCAGCCTTCCATGGCCGACCTCGCCCATGGAGAACGGTATAGTCCTGAGCATCAGCAGCCTGAAAACATGAGTGACTGTGTCTGTGTGTTGAGGTCTTATTTGTTTCCCTGTGTGTGCAGGATATCAAATCAGAGCCTCCATTTATTCGTACGGTCCAGCTGATGGCCAACCGTCACCTTTCAGTCTGGATGCCGGTATGAGACCAGCAGAGGCGCTGTCTGGTATGCAAGTCACATTCATTTCAGCTTTCATACCAAGAAATAGACCAGCACAGACAGCGAAACAATTGTCAGTAGAGGCTTGTTGCTGTCTTAGGTTATTGTCCCATGTCATAATATGACACACATATGTACTGATGTAGTTGCATTTCTGTGCTTCAATTTGTTGTCAAAAAAGATTGTGCCAAGTGATTGAACGGAGCTGATATAGTCAGTCAAAAAGGTGCATAAGTAATTAGACTTGCCATGATATTCAATTCATCAGCTTATCGAATGATCAAGAAAAATGACGTGATAATTTTCCTGACTACAATATATAACACCTCAATGAAGAGGTGCTTATTTACATGAGTAAAAAACGACACTCAGAGTGTGTTAACTCCCTCTCCTCTGCTCCTGTCTCCCCTGTACAGTATATGATTGATTGGGGCGAGTCAACAAACATGGAAGACCTTGTCACAGGCAGTTCAGGTTAATTGGCTCTCCTTGTTCAGTCGACTTAAAGCCAAAGTAATTCCACATGTGCGATGTGGACATTGGCTTTGAAACCAGCTCCATTTTTTGGAAATGATTAAAAATGACAGCATTTTAATAGCATGTAGTTAATATCATTAATATCGCTAATCACAGCCCTGACAGCCCTCGCTGACAGGGACAGAAGCTGTTCTATTGCTCTCTTCATTGTCTTCAGATTTTGTTTATAGAGTTGTGTATGTGTTGAGGTTAGCTACCTCCAATTCTTAGTTAATAAATGTTTCAGCTGCTTGCATTCATGATAACAGTCTCTATGCTGATGTCTGTGTGCAGATCTTGGCCCATTTTTTCACAAGTCATTATGCCTCAATAGTGTGTCAGTGCTTCTCCTCTGCTAGTCTACAGTTCCAATAGTGTTCAATAGTTTGCTTAGACCTGGATTCTTCAGCACAAACATCACGTAGCCTCACTAGCATGTGTGAACACCGACATTGGAACTATGGCACCTGTGCCTAGTTCAGGCAGGTGCAGAAGTCTGTTCTTCAGCTTAATGGTTTGTCTAAACATTGTCATCCCTGCCTCACACATCCCTAATCAGCAGCACATTTAAATTTGACATTTTAAATCCATGCTGTTACGCTACTGCACTCGCGCAACCATCGCTCATCTACAAACTCAATAAGATAATCTCCCCCATTTCCCCAACTTCCTCCTGAATTTAGCAGAATGAATAAAAATAATGTAACAAACTCCAAAGCTTATTTCTTCTATACTGTAGTTTTGTCTTATAAATTCATGATGCCAGGCTCTGCTGGGGGGTTTGAGATCTCAGATGCCATCTATGTCAGGATGGCACAGATCGTCCCAGAGCATCTGTTGAACAGAGACACTGCCAGAATAAGATTACATATAAGCTCCTGTAAACACATTCATATCAAATGAGAGCGTCATGCCTGAAAAACAGCTTTGCACAATCACCAGATGTGTCTATATCACTAATTTACAACTACAATGTGGCTCTTCTCCTCATAGACCCCCGCCTGCATGTGTCTGTGTATTTTCGGGACACTCTGGTGAGGGAGGTAACCACCTCTAGCTCAGAGGGGTGTCATATCAAGCCTTGCTCCCCAGAGGAGAAGCATTACCCTCCCTCGGGGGGTCCTGAACTGGTGCCCCTACCTGTGGAAACTCTCTCAGCCCAGAGACGGTCAGATGATTGTCCCCCGAGTCCTCCGTCTGTCCCGGAGAAGGGGGTGTTAGTGTGGATGACCTCAGATGGACTGTACGCCAAAAGGATGTGTCAGAGCAGAGTGTACTGGGAGGGAGGACCCTCACCGTACGGAGACAAGCCCAACAAGCTAGAGAGGGAGGTCCCATGCAGACTGCTGCACACACAGGACTACCTTACAGGTGAGAGCTGATATAACAAGACTGTTAGCATATGCATCATAAAACAGGCCAAAAAGAGCCAAAAATATCCATCAAATTCCAAAAGTTGAATGTGGGCAAGACTTTGTCTAAATCTCAACCACACTAGGACTGCGGTTAAGTACTATTTCTGTTACTTATCCGTCTGTCCATTATTTTCATGATTAACTGTTCAGTCTAAAATATGTTGAGTTTTGTCCTTGAGTGTCTACAGAATTGAATTTCTAAAGGTTTACTCATCACAAAAGAACATAGAAGCAGTCTGTTTTCAAACCAAATAGCTGAATTTAAGGCATGATTCAATTTATGAACTCTGGGTTTCAAGGTATTAATATCACCAGTCCAAAAACAAATGGCACCATAACAAGCCTGCCATTACCAAATACTACTGTATTCTGCATTCAAAGCATCACTAAAGTTGGTAGATCTCCACACTAACAACTGGTTCGTGAATTGCTTTTATAGGGGTGCGACAAACTACTGTTAAATATATTCACAGTATATTCATTTTTCCATTTGTGTTGGTGCCAAATACAGTATAAAGATTTTCATTCAAACATGCAGGCACCCTAAATGATTCTCTTTCACGTGCCTCATTAGATTCACGAGTTCCTGGGATGATGGATCATTTAGATTTGAGTGCTTGTCAGCAGCCTCCAAAAAGGATGAGAAATTTTGAAGCAAATTTTTAAAATGTTCCAGTAAAGAGAGAATGCAAATTGTGTGTCCTTCACAAAACCAAACTCAACGATCCAAATGACTGTGTTGTTATTTTTATGTTTTAAATTTATGCTTTTTCTTGTTAAAAGTACTTGATTTTGTGCAATGTGAACACACCACCTTTGGCTGAGGCATGTTTTTGTTGAACTTTTAAACAAATACTCAGAAGATAAATAGACTGTAAAAATGATTCTCTTCTAATTATGGTTGGGTAGAATTTTCATATTAACTGATCATTTCATCTCAAAGCATCAATCATCAAGCTGAACATAATACAAGATTTTCACATCAGCCCATCTGAACATTCTGATTTCATCACAGTCAGCATCTTCCATTAGTTTGTTTTTGCCAGTTAAAGCATCTTAAAAACCCTCATGCCCCATTTTCTGGTGCACTGAATAAAAACAAAACCAAAGAGAACAACCCCCCTCCCTCGCCTAAAGTCAAAACCACATACAAGTGTCTTTAAAGAAGTATTTCATGACAAAGTGACAGTCACATGACTTGTAACACAGACACATCATCCCACCCACATGCCATGACAGCCCCAGCTGTGTCACTTTTACAGTTAATTGTATTTGCATACATAGTGTGACCAGGACTTTCCAGTCAGATCACCCTAAAAGGTCGTGCCACTTCAAATGAAATTCTTCTGAATTCTTTTGAAACGACAATTTCAGGTGTATTTTTGACTTCAGAGTCAATAACCAGTTTGGTTGATCTAATTTTTTTCCCCCTACCAGAGATCCAGAGTTACGGGCTCCATGGTCGGCCGCTGCCTCGTTTCCAGGTCCAGCTGAGTTTTGGAGACGAGTGTTTGGATCTGCAAAGACAACGGAGGACTCTGACTGTCCAGGTGATGCCCCATGTCACAACATTATTACTTCCACCAAGGACGTGATTTTTTTTTTTTTTTTGTCTGCTGTTTTTGTTTGTATGTTAATTAGCAACATTACTCAAACAGTTATGGATGAAATTTACAGGACAGGTTGAAAATGATACAAGCAACAACTGATTAGATTTTGGAGGTGATCTGGATCACATTCTGGATCTAGAATTTTTCAATTATTCTTCACCATTGTGAGATAGGGCCATAGAACTTCATGACATATATCGCATTATAGGTGAACTAATATTAATATTAATGTGATTCCAAATACCAAGGAATGGTGTTCATGGTCATGGAAGACATATTTGGGACTATTGATTTGTGGTGTAAATAACAGTATGGGGTAACTGAGCTGCTTGGCAGAGGTCTGCTCTCGCTGAGTGCTTCCTAGTATACTGTATAAATGGCCTCTCTTAACTTCTCCATAAACACCTCACATTTTCAATTAAATTCACATACACGGGTTACGTTCAATTTTGTAAATCTGCACTTCGGTTCTTGTGATAGGGCCTGAGGTCACACTAGTCTCACAGTCCTTAAAACCCAAAACTAAATCTGGAAGCTTGAAGGTAAGACAAGAAAGTTTAACCACTGGTGTGAACAGTGGGATTTGAAAGTCAAACAAAAGATGTGAAAGTCTGTACAAAAAGCTTGAATTTCGAAACCATAATACCTGAGCCATCCGTTTGTTTAGTTTTTTTAAGTCAACCTAAATGAAAATACTTGTGTGACTAATAACAGGGGTATTCAATTCATGAGCATTTCCATCTGTGACGATCAGGATTTTCATCAGGTGTTCAGTCTTGTTTGTTTGTTTACAATAAAACTTTTTATTGTCCCTCGTTGTGAGGGTTGTGTCAGGAAGGGCATCCGACGTAAAA
>JAQQAE010020119.1:0-10768 GCA_029823295.1 Pseudamia nigra | reverse complement strand
TACAGCACTTTGTTTCAGCTGTGGTTGTTTTAAAGTGCTTTATAAATAAAGTTGATTGATTGATTGATTGATTGATTCATAAGAGCTAGTTTTATCACAATGTATAGCGACTCTCTACCAATCTTCCTCGGCACAAGACCATTTATGGTCTAAAGCATAATAAGAAAGTCTAAAGTGGCACAAATTAACTCTTGACAAGACACACCTGTGATCTGAAAACCAGTCTAGGTGGTTATCTCAAAAATCTGATGAGAGAATGCAATGCTGTGATCCAAGGTAAATGTGGGCATTTAAATCTAACATATGTTTTGAGTTGTTTACCACCTCTTTATTTACTATATAATCCCATACATGTTCTTTCACAGATTGGATGTCTGCAGTATTAGTGTACAGTGTCGACAGTAATAAACATAAAAAAAAACACTGAAGGCGAAGTTGTATTCAAATGTCTCTTAGTGTACGCAGCTCAACTCATTCAAGTAGCTCCATTTCACTATAGGACTTTCTCCACCTCTAACAGTTAATATACACACTGTGTAGGCACAAATCACCGCTTACAATAATTATGTCTAAATTCTATTTGACAAATCCCATTTACGTTGACATGAAACACCCCCCAATTTGTTTTTGTACAACGTGTTTTGGGGCACACATCCATCGGCACATATTGTAATATTAGTGAGGGGTGGGGGAGTGGGTACAGGAGGTTGCTAATAACAGCTGCCAGATGTGCAGAGTCCCCCGAGCCCATGCACATTCTCACAGACAATGGAATGCTTGTGAGGAGCCCTAACAGGAAGTGAGGTCAGGGCTCTTGACCCCTCCCCTAAGCTCAGAGAGAGAGAGAGAGAGAGAGCCACTGTAGCGGGGCAGCTGTAGTGAAGCAGCTCCTGAAAGTGTCCCATCATAAACCTGCTGAGAGTGAGCAGACAGTCCATAAAGCACATCCATTAAACACTACTCAATGAACTTGCCAACACTTCAACTGACATTAAAGACAGAGACGAACAAAAGCCTTGAATCTCGTGGTTTAACTGACTTTGATCTGAACATTTTAGAAAGTCAGACAACAAGCACATGACTACGTTTGTGATTTTTTTGTATCACAAATTCTACTTTTCTGCAGAGTGAGTAGTTTCCACATACCAGCTGCTGCAGGGGCAGGGGGGATGAATGTGGAGAGAAAAGATTGCACAATCTTGATTGTTTCTCCTCACACCATCAGCAGACATGACATGAGTCAACGTTAGACTAACTGTTCAGCAGACAGCAAACACATAAAGACTGGCTAAGACATGTGATACAGTATATCCCCCTGTTTCATTCAGAGGAAAACTAGACTGTAGTGTGTTTTCCCCAACTCTGATGGCATACAGGTAGGTATGAGTCATGGTAAAAAAGTTTACAGGTCTGTGGTGTGTTGGAAAGTTTTGTGTGAATTATCATCATCCTCATTTTTTTGTTAACCAGAATCTTTCAGTTTCCAATTTAAATTGCATCTTTTCCTCCAACAACTGTCCCTCTTTTGAAAAAAAAAAAAAGTCTGGTTAAAACCTGAAACTGTATGGTTAAAGGTGAGTTTATTTTCATGTGACTATATTTAGCACAGAAGCCAGGGAACTCCTTAATGTTTTGCAAGATAACTAATAATATAAGAACATTGTACAGATCCTTCTTTTCACAGACACATGACATCACGGGCACTGGGGACCTGACTTTCAATGTAATGACTATGAACACATGATTACCTCCACTGGGACTGAATAGAGGCTGTTTCACTGGAGCCTGCAGCACCTGCCTCACTGTAAGTGTAGGCACAGCCCTGATGACTAACAAGCCCTGACTTAGCTTCACCTCACCCTCCTTATTATAGCTATATCATGACCTGAGGGGTAAATGTAGAAAGATCACACATAATTATGTTTACTCTGGGGAAAAACAAAATGAAAAAACCAAAAGAAAAAAAAAACAGATTGTAAGCTGGTGTTTTTAAGCCACATCTTCTCAAAACATTGCCTTCTAAATGGATCAAAATGCATTTCCAGCTGCCCAGAAGTCTTGAGGGAAGAACCAGGATGAGCTGAAAAGTGTGGACTGTGGTTCATGCTGTGATCTGCTCAGAGAAAGGAAGTGAGGAGGTGGAACATCTGGACTTCATTTGTGTGCTTCAGTGTGAGGAAATGGTCCAGAAATAGGCTTGAAAAGTATTTTCCATATTATTGCGGTACACAATCCATATCAACACATATACTGTATATCGAAAAAGACTACCCACTCTTTACACAAATGAGGTTTCCACACACAGTTTCTCCAGTGTGTGGGTGGGTATGCGTTTGTAAGTGCATGTGCGTGTGACTGCGTATTGTGTGCGCGCCCCGTGGAGCTCTTGTCCCAGACTGCCAGCACAATCAGACGGACGGTGGGATTAGAGACCAAAGAGAAAGTGCAGTGTTCACGGAAAGGTTTTGTTCAATGGAGTAGTCGCTCTGTCGGTTCTCTTCGTAAGATTGCGGCGTCGGCGCACACATCGGTATGGATTTACTAGCGACGAGACGAGACACGCCGTCTAAGTTTTGATTGTCATCGCTGCCTCTCGACCCCCAGCGCAGAGAGAAGCCCTGAACTTTGACGCGGCATTGTGGAAACTGGTGAACATATGTGAGCACATTTGGACACCATTGTTTTGTTGGAGCGTCTTTTTCTTGATCTATATTATATCTCTCATGGGGTGAGTACTGCTCTCAAAATGTTGAATGTGACAGTTTGGATGTGCTGCAGCACTAACAAAAGACTCTGTTGTACCCTGAGTAGTAGTGTGAAAGTCTTATTTAATTTCATTTGGGCTGTTAAAACTTGGCGCCAGGCAGCAAATCGTGATGGATATAGTGAACACATTACAGGTATAGGATAATGGTTTTGTTTATTAGTAATGATGAACTGAACGTTTCTGTTGACGCTTAAAATCATCCAGTATTACAGTGACAGAAGAAATGCTCAGATTAAGCAAACACCACTTTAATGTCTATTTCCCATAAGTACAATCAGTGCTGCAGGAAAAGTGGCCCACTCAGATACCGTGTGACAGCTGCGTTTGTTGGAACACAGTTTGTATTTTAATGGATAACATTGTATTTTGTTAAATATTAACGCGCAGGAGTAGATGTCTAACATGGGGGTGGAGTGAGGGTGTCAGTAAAGTCTGCTGCATTATGTGTGTAGTATGTAGGCTATAACAGTTGTTGGGGCTCTGATGAGCTGCATGCTCCCCGGGTGCTCCTCACCTCCATACAGTTTCTTGAACCCTTGCACAGCCTGCTGTGCTCCCCCCGCGTGCTGACCCCTCCGATGTTGTTGGGGCTTGTTCATCCGTCACTCTAAGAAGGCATTGTATTGAAAGGATGTATTAATAAGACAAAAGCTTCCATTATACCCATGCACCAGAGTTAATCTCATGGGTGAAGATGGGCTATGCAGAGAAAGGCAGCACAAAGCTTAATAAGAAAAAGGGTTAAATGAGTAACAGAATATAAATTTGAATGCATTGTCACAATACAGTGCATGTAGTATGTAACCCTTTCATGCATGGTGTCCACTACACTGCCTGACAGGCAAACTGACAGTAATGAGGTGATATTTAATTTATAGTACAGTAATTACAAAATTAAGGAAAAAAGCAAAGCAAAATGCAATAAGCCAGTGAGTATTTTGACTTAAAAAGAAGAAAACATTCAGGAAAAAGAGCAACAAAAGAAGCAAAAGGTACAAAATGGTAAAAAAAAGACTAAACGTGAAAATGAAAATGAAGAAAAATGGACAAAATAAAAAGTAGAATAATCAAACCAATCAAGAAAATGAACCAGATTAGATGCAAAAACAAGAAAAATGAATAAAACAATAACAATTGAAGAAAAAGTTAACAAAATTGGAGGAAAAATGAATAAAATAAGAAGCATGATGAACATGTAGTTGTATTTCACAAAACGGACATACACTAATGTACATAATTTAACTCATAATAATAATTTAATTTTTGAACCAAACTAAGTGACATTATTTTCAAGATTTTTTGGAAGTACCATAAGGCTCAACATGTCATATCCCCAGGTTTAGAAATAAACAAATAATGCATGAAAGGATTAAAACTGAACTATTATTATGGATTTCAAATAGTGAAACTGATCATTTTAAACCTTTATATAACTACCCTGCCACTAGTGTTATCAGTTTAATAAGTTTACACTCTACAACAAGAACATGCAGATTAAACCTCACATGATGCATTCATGTTTACAAAAGAGTGAAACCTAGAGGAGGATACATAGGTGTCAGCACTGCAGTCATGAGGCATCCTGTTGTGGGAGAAGCCTCCAATCACAGTGAGATAAGATGATAAGGTGAAGGAACTAATGTTTATTGCCCAGATAAAAGCTCCCATTCATCATTCTCTATCCTGTGGTTGGTCTAGCTCTGTCATGGTTTGTCGTTCATTAGCAGGCAGAAAAGGAAAGGTTTCGTGGAGATATTACCTCAATCGACAGTTGAAGTTGCACTGTGAGGAAACCAAACACTCACATGCACAGAGACGCGCAAAGCTTGTTGAATTAAGATTAGGAAACATCTTTAGAGTGAGAACAACGTGAGTGGGGGGTGGAGAGGAAACACACTACAGCTTTAGGTGGACGATCAAGTGTTGAAGGCACTGTCAGCAGTTTCATTGATGCTGTTGTTAGGAAAGAGCAGCTTGGTTTGTTTGGGGCAAGCACATCCAGTCTTGGACTCAGGTGTGTCTCCCAGCAAGCTGTGACAGGACATGATACAGCTGGCTTGCCGTCTGTCTTTAGACCGTATGATCATATGGTCCATTGCATCTTAGCAACACTGACCACCAGCAGAACCACCAGACTTGACTGCTGCCAAGATTCACACTTTACCATCCATGGTCTTCACAAGAGTAACCAAAGGATACGGTGAACAGCCTTATTGGCCTGAGAGTCCACAGTCCAGATAGTGCTGGTCCTGCCAGTCCACATAGTGAAGAGGAAACTGGATCAGTTTCATCCATGACATCATCAGTTGGGGACCTGTGTGTCACTGAACCAGCTTAAAGTTCTCAGTGGTCCTGTTTTCATCTGCTGTAATCAGAGGCTTCTCTGTGGAGACTGTTTGGGATAGCGTGAGAAATCAAGACAAGTAGATGAGTAAAATAAATAAATAGTTGTATAAGTGCATGAGCAAATAAATAAATTAATGGTAATTCAGCGGTGGGAACGGGGTTTGCGGAACTTTTTTAATGGAACAGGTCACTAGGGGCTTGAAGTCGAGTGGGATGGGTGGTGGGTGGGTGGTGTCGATCCCTGAAGGATGCTTGGGCTTCAGCTCAGGCATGGGAGCGGTCTGCTAGTAGGAAGCTGTGAGAAGGCTTTTCCTTTGGGACACTTGTTTGTCTTTTGTTGTCTATACATACCACTTTATTCCGTTGGGTCTCAAAGGTTACGACAGAGAAACATCAGCGGTGCGACCTGCTAGAGGCACCCTGGTTTTTACCTGCTTAAGTGAAACCAGTCAGAGGTCAGTGCATACAGTAAGAAAAAGGGACTAGCATCACAGAAGACAAAACACGCAGTCTAACAGCTTTGGAGCTTTTCTCAGTGATATTATTGGCATCTTAGTAGACAGCCATCTGGGCTCTCCATGCTAAGAGTTTGAAGTTGTACTCCCCCCTTGCCTGAAAAACACTTTCCTTGGGTGTGGCAGCTGGAATAAAATAAACTCCTTCTGTTCGCAAGCTGCCCAAGCACAAGTCCCAACATACAGCTGACAGCATGTACTGTAGCTTTCTGATTCACAGCCAAGTGTTGGGAGTGTCTAAGATAGGAGATTCTCTGCTTTTAGCCATTTTGCAGTAACAATTTAGAATTGGATGTGAAGACTATTCTTGCTCTATTGTTGCAGCTAGTGAAACACACATGCCTATTTACTTAACCTTTAAATCTTGTCTGTTTAAAACATTTTAAATTTGCAAGACAGTGTCAGTGCTGCCCTGTTTATTATATAAACATTTACATAAGGTGATATTAAGAGGAGGAAAATGGTTCTGACTATTTTAGGAAGGTGCTTTATCCAGTGAATGAATCCATTAGCTTTAAAGTCTCCTGTTACATTCCTTTTCCACTTGAAGGACTTGGGCAAACTATAAGACCCCCCATGACCAGGGAGTGATGCTTGTAGCAGCATGCCAGGATTTTCTGATGCTTTCTGGGGTAGGGATAAGGGTGTTTCTCTTCTGTCACATATCAAGCTGGGACCAAGCCTTGTTCTAAAAGTCTGCCAGTTGGAAATAAGGCAGAAAATAGTTTTTCAAGATCTGTTTTTTTATTGTGCAATGTTGCTCTCTAGACAGGAACAGTATGCATTTTTCAGAGACAATGATAAGTAAGTTGAATACAAGGTTTCTGGTTACTACTGCGGTTGAGATGGGATTGGCAGCACTTTGCATTCCCTTTTTAGGTTGTTCAGTGTGATTTATGAATTAGATGGGAACAGCCTGGTGCTGTCTGTTCTAGCAGCAGGCTTAATCAGTGTGGTCATGTCGTGGTTTCCTGATTTCTGGTCATTTGCAGCACTCACGCTCTAGTAGTCTTAGAGCAGGTACACATGAAGATGATGTGGTTTTGGAGCCCTTCTCCTCCTCTTTCTTCCTCTCTCTTGGAAGCTTTTGTCATGCACTCAGCTTTGTTTGTGCAGCTGGAAAACTCAACAGGATTACTTTAACACCCCACCACCCATATCCAGAAGTGAGCTGGAGACCATTTTTGTTGTATTATGAATTGTCTTAAACTGCCAGCAGGAGTCAAAAGCCTAAAAAGCATGCTGAATCCATTTGCAAGTGAAAGCCACTTCTGCTAACGAGCACTTGTGCATTTTCTTCAAGACACTAAAATAAAGCAAAAAGAAAAAAAATAGCTATTAAGATTGTTTATCATGTAAAAGCCTCAGCTCCAGCCTTTCTAAACTTTGAGACATGATGGAATTAATCTCCAGCCAAACACAAGCTGGGTCATAATAGAGGTCAGACTACTCCATTAGAACAGACAAACTAAATGGAAGTAGATGATGTTTACTTGAAACTAATATGACATCTGTCACATGACAACACATCCATTCAAAAAGGAACCGACCCAGGTCAAAGTCAAGTGGCTGTTGTTTCATACTCACTAAAAGGCTACACCACAGCAAAAGCAACTTTCAGGCCTGTTTGTTGTTTTTTCAGAATGTCCTTTGGCAGTCCACACTTCTCAAACCTTGAATAAGGGTCTGTGAATTTGAATAAAAAAGATGGATTTATTGTGGGGCCTTCTCTATGAGTATTTTTCACTCATGTAATGTTGCCAAGAAATAAAAAAACATAGTATTGCTCCAAAATTTTAAATACCCTTGGGCCTCTTTGCAGCCAGATTTTAACTGGTATTTAAATGCAAGTTATAATTCTGCCAGCCTTCAACATTTAAGTGCAAAATCCTCATAAATGTTGACTTCATAAAACATTTTGAAGACATACATTCGCTCCTCAAAATAAATTTTTAATTGTATGAAATACTGTGGAACAACTTGTAGGCTATGTGGACACAGAAATGTTCCCTCTCCAGGCAACAGTGTTTTTCTCCAACAACAGAGCTGTGTTTGCCAGAGGAGTCTGAGGTTGTTTTTCTGTGCTGAACCATGAGGAGAGATGGAGGGCCTCCATCAATTTATCATCTTATCAGGCAGAGGCAATCAGGTCAGCTTTGTGTCCCCATGAAGATGCTGTTGTTTTCCATTGTGTAGAGTTTTGTTTTGTAGAACCTTCCCATATTCTCCTTTTGAAGCGCTTGTCTTTGATCCGTGGCAGGTTTTATCCTATGACTGTCTGATGTGGTGTTCAAGGCAACGTTGATAATGTTTACCACAACATACATTAACACATACTAATTCCAATTATGCAGTTGCATGGGTGTAAGCAAGGTATGCAACAAATACTCACCAGCCCGCTCACGACAACCCTACAGTTTACCAATGACACAACAGAACATGAGAAGGGGTGGACTTCAAGGTCTAGCCACAGAGTAGAATAGGATCAGGGAGCCAGGACAAAAAAGACGTAAAAGAGGGTACAAAACCATTCATTAGTAGAAACCTTATTGTATTGACAAGAACATGGGAAGGTGTGAGAGGGACAGAGTGGCTGAAACTGGAATCAAGCACACTTGGCTGTTAGTTCAGTTTTTTAATGCAGGACAGGATGCAACTTTGTTCTGCTTTGCACAAGACAGTCTGCACAATGGACGCAGTGCATGTTACAAAGGACGGTGTGGTTAACACTAAACTCGTTCTGCATGTACAAACGCAACAAACTCACAGATGAGTGTTTTTCATGTGTGGTTACCCACTGTTTCAGGTGAAGAATTATGCAAAAAAAAACAATATTACTTTTACATACAGTACAGCACAAATCAGTTCAACATCAGATTCAGATCATAGATTTTGTAGAAATAAATCTGTCTGATAAGGTTGATGATGTAGAGTATTTATTTATTTACTTTTGCATTTATGTTGTTTTCAGTAAAACTATAGGAAACTACATTCACATTTTGAGAGGGAGATTTAGGTTGTGTAAAAGTAGCTCCTTGATGTGGCGATCCACATTTTATTGAGATCTCATTGCACAGTATGTGTTGTAATGAAGTCTTTAATAGGGTCCTATAAGATGTCTGCCGCAGACACGTGCTAAATAAATCCTTCTTGACGTGCATTTAATCACCTCTTTGCGGCCTTTTCTTTTGATCTCTGTGGTGAAGTTTAAAATACATTTGAGGAGGAGGTGTTGAATCGGCGGAGGAGTTCTGCAAATCAGAAATCAGTATGAAAATGAAGTATGCAAAACAAAATAAAACATGAATAATTTGGACCCCAGGGACTTAATTTGACAGGAGGTGAAGACATTACAGAAAGGCGCCACACTTGGAGATCCCCCACCCCCACTGGGGCAGACATGGGGTGTGGGGGTGGGAGGGTTGTCTGCTGGTCATGTGGGTTATGGCTCCTAAGGCTCTATGATGCCCTTCTTTACACAGCTCTTTGTCTCCAGCTCCTCTCACAGCCATGCTAAGAGTCTCATAGCCCATGAACGACTGGTGTAAATAAGACTACAAAGTTGCAAAAACTGAGAACTGAGGCAGGAAACCGAGAGCAGAACAGGTCACTGTGAAACACATTCAGAAATGCTTTTTCTTCTAGACTAAACACTGCTGACAAACAGCACCCTATAGACAATGCTGTACTCAAACTGTCAAACTGTTTGATGAGCAGAAGGGTAATCCCTAATTATATGATGAACCCCCATGTATTGGGGCCACTCGTCTACCCCTAATATTTAGCAGTTTATACAAGGTTTAAACACAGATATGTTAGCATAATGATGAGGAAAAATAGGACAGAAGATTAGTTTTTAGAGCTAAAATTAAACAGAAGGAATCATCTCATCTGTCTGTAAAAGGGAACCTGTTCTTTATCTCTCATCTGATGCCAGGATGCCGTTATCATGACACCAATGCAATTCTGTAATACTTCTTGTTTAAATCACAAAAGAAGGATATATTGTATTTGTCTAGACATGGTTTGGCAAGAAACAGACATTTCTTTGCCAAGTTTTTTCTTACTAATTTTGTTGTTCCCCCTGTTGAGTTCCTCAGTATTAGCCAGAAATGATGAGATATTGCAGGCCTCCATGTCATATCATTGGTCTGTTCTGTCTCTTTGTCATGCAAGTCACAGTACCAAGACAGCCCCCCTCTTTTGCTCGTTCTCACTTCCCCTTGGTCTTTCCTTTCTGGGGTAATTTCAGGAATTGATAGTTTTTCAAAATTGGCTCCTCTGGACTCTTTTATGATCACTACTGGACAGTTGGGCTTGCTGTGTAAAATGCTACAGTGTATGAAATCACTGTAAATGTATTCTTACATAAGGTAAACATTTAGGGATTGTTTATGCTCATGTGAAAAGATTTGAAAACTGTACACATTACCTGTCTTTAACTTCATCAAGTTTTATCACTGAGCTTGTCTGCAGTGAGACATGCAAGAGAGATAACAGAAGCTCAAGATAAGTTCAGGCAGTCATGACTAAAAACTAGGGTTGTCATGATACTAAAAATTTGAACTCAATATCGATACCTGGGAAAATATTTGATACTCAATACTATTTTAGATACCACTGGGATAAAAACTTACAAATACTTAAAAAGGCATTAAAAATATTTTTATCAATATGAAAAACTCAAAAAAGCTTTTTCAATCTCAACATGGAACATGCTTTCTCAACAGAACTGCAGATGCTAGTTAAATAATCAAATATTGGGGAAAAAACCAATAAAAAACAAGACAATTGTGTTGTTTTCACTTAAATGCTAAATAAATAACTGAAATATAACACAATTTGACAATATTTTAAGATTGTCTGAGGTATCATTCTTTTACCTTTGTGCAAATAATCCAAAAATCTTAAATTAACAATAGCAAAAGTCTGCAAATAACACTTGTCTGAGGTAGAGCAAAAAGAAACTGATTTTCTGAGGTAACGCAAACTGCAAAGAACAAAAAGGTAACAAAACACAAAAGAAGCAACAGTTGGAACGATATTTTGAGGTATTGAACTATATCAGGAATGAGTACATCAGAGGGACAGCACATGTAAGATGTTTTGGAGACAAAGTCAGAGAGGCTAGATTGAGATG
>JAQQAE010020117.1:0-10769 GCA_029823295.1 Pseudamia nigra | reverse complement strand
CTCTTTGGGAGTGACGAGGATGGATAGGATCAGAAATGAGTACATCAGAGGGACAGCACATGTAAGATGTTTTGGAGCCAAAGTCAGAGAGGCTAGATTGAGATGGTTTGGACATGTACAGAGGAGGGATAATGAGGAAAAGAAGAAAGAAGAGAATTGTAAATGCCACAAACATCATGAGTGACATTTTAATATCAAACTCATTGTGTTAGATGGATAAACTGGTGAAAACTACAGTGATGTAAAGGACACAGGAAAAAATGACACTTGGCTGTATGTCCATTTTTTTTTCCACTCATCAGTCCTTACTGTGCAAACCAATTGGCAGATGGACAGAGTTGTTGACATTGTCAGGTGTCATGTTTGGATAGGCTGCACTGAATGGAGTCTTGGTTACCGTGGACCATGTGAACTAGAGCATGATATGCCATTTCCTAATTTTGTACCCGAGTGCTTCTGGTGACCAAATGGTCAAGTTGCGTTTATTGTAGCTGCATCAGCTGCTTGTACCTTAATTGAAAGAAATACATCTAACTAGTTTCTGGTCACAACCAGTCATTGTTACTTCAGGTTTCTGTTGCAAACATCTGCTAGGACTGCACCGTTAATATCTGTTGTCACAAAGGGCTGCAGTTTGAAGGTTCCCATTCCGGAGATTTTAGTGTGATCTAATTTGCACAAGTGGAAAAAAGCACAATGCTGCATGGTGATAGGTTTCAAAAACACGCATTCATCTGACAATCCCTTAATATACAACCCAAATCATTTGCAAATGGAGCTGTTTCTCTTTTGAATAATGGCTCACGTACTGAGGTAAGTGTTTATATGGCTCTATGTATACTAATGAGGTAATCGCATATGGAACTGGCTCTGAATACTGTATATTCTTTGCTAAAGAATTGTATCATAATAACACTATCAACTGCTGCAATCATCCTTGTAAAAGATTGCAAATTAAAGGTCCAAATGTTTAAGGCATTTGTTGACTGATCTAATTATCTAATTTGAGGTCTCGGCCTCGAATTGTGAAGCGCCTAGAGATAATCGGCAATTATGATTGGCGCTATACAAATAAAGATTGAATGGAATAATTAGCACAAATGGAAGAATCACGTCTTTAGTTTGGTGATAGGTTCTGTGTGAAATGTGCCAGAAAGAAGTCACAACTTGCCTTCATATTTTTTTGAAGTTCTTGTTTGTTTTTTGTACTCGTATATAAGCTTGATTCAGTACCTGCAGATGCATAACATCTGTATTTTCCCTGACAACCATTGTGGTGTTGTCCACAGTAATCACAGTATGTAGGTTTTATTTATCGCGCAGCCCTCCTGAAGTACTATATTCAAGATATGTCTGTTTTGAAATGCTTTACTCTTCCTGAAAAGTTTTTCTCAGGTCACGATGAACCTCGTTTTGTTTCTTTCCAGTCCTCCTGAGGTAGTTAAAAGTAGACCACGAGCTGAATATTCCTGTTCAACAGAGTGGACTTGAATTGAGCTTGTTGCATCCAGTATATTGACATACTTTGCACAGTGATGTGGTTATATAACGGTTTGAGGTGTGCACATGGTTTAAGGAAATGAGATTGAGCTAATAATGTTTATTCCATTTTCTCAGGAGACAAAATGATGCATGTAGCGGTGGTTAAAGTTTTTAGAGATGGTACTCGGGTTGAATGGAAGTGAAGAAGTATCCCATACAAAGTAATGGAAAATTTATTATAGCTTGTTTTCAAACAGGTATTTTTGGTCATTTTTGTTAATTTCATTGACTCTTTTGATCATTTTTGTTTACTTTGTTTTTTTCCTCAGTTTTGTTTGTTACTTTGTCCTTTTTTTTGAACCACTGTTGTTGCTCAATTTATTCACTCTTCCTGATTTTGCTTAGTTTGTTTGTTTTGCAAAGTCGATTATTTTGATAATTGCTTCTCATTTTATTGCTAAATTTCTAGATTATGTTGTTTATGCTTGTTCTGTTTTATATTTTAGAAAGTTCTTTATTATTTTGTTTAGGTTTGTTAGTTTTTTGGGTTATTTGGTCATTTTAGGCTCATTTTTTAAAATTTTGTTCCATTTTTGTGCTTTTTTTTTAAATTTATTTTGTTCATCTTGGCAATATTTTTTGTATATTTTAGCTAATTTTGTTGCTTTATTCATTTTGTTAATTTGCTTGTTTATCTTATTTTGTGCATTTGATTGTGTTTTTGTTTTTTATTTCAAGCTTTTTACTCATTGAGCTCTAGTCAGACGTAACCGAGTGAATATTTTTTTACAAAGTACTTGCTCTGAAAAAAGTGTCATACTTGTAATGGAGTAAATATACTTGAGTACTACTCACTTCTGGATAAAGGTATAATTGACGTCAAAATTATTGGCCCCCATATGAACTTTTTTTTTTTTTCAATTGTTGTTTAAAAAAAGTGCCCAATTTTTACCAGAGCTTTTTAAAATCAGGGTAAATTTTATTTACCCCGAGAAGAACTGACTTCTTTTATTCAGGCATCATTTTTTAACGGCGTAATGGTCTAATTCACTATTTTCTTTGCAAGGACTGGAGGCCTCACTTGTAAAAGCATCATAGCAAAAAAACAAAAGAAGTGAGTTTATTTGTGAGAAGGTTTGTCGATGGACACAAAGCAGGAGAAGCTTTACAATTTATCAAATCATTTCCAAGTATCCAGAACTGGAATGAGAAAGATTTGAAAAGTATCATACATTCATACGGGGCTAATAATTTTAACTTCAACTGTACATAAATGAGAATTTGTGGTACTTTGTCTGTTTTTTTTGTCTGATTAATTAAATTTGCCTGTAGCTGTCGCTGCCGCATAAACACGGGAAGCAACACAGGCAAACTAGTCGACTAAACATGCTAGTATAGTGTTTGTGTACAAGGTGAAGCTTTGCAGGTTTATATGAATTCATCCAGCACCACTTCATGCACATTGTGAGACTGTATGGTTATGGTCTGCAGCAAACTAGATGCTCATTGTTTTATTCTGAGAACGACAGCGTACCCAGCCAGCTCTGACAGGAATCACCGCCTGCTGTCTAATTTGGATTCGGGGAGGAAAATATGTTATGCCAGTTTTAGCTTCCCAAGGCTCTTCCAGTTTCCTGCCAGAATTTCCTTTTTCATTTACCCACAGAATTTATGTTTTAATATGCCATTAAGAAAAAGAAAGATTCAATATTTGCTAATGCAGATGTAGAGTGAAACACGTCAGAGCAGTTCATTGTACATGAAGGTGCAACGCAGCATTCCACTTGAAATTGATCATTGTAGCCAGAGGGCATTTTGATATATTAGTGGAAATACACACGTCTGCATTCATACATCACTATCAGATGTCGTTGTAGGCCATGGTGTGCAGGGTGGCCAGGTGCCCCACTTCACGAGCGACTGCACAATGTTTTTTATCCTTTCTGTCAGGGGTCCAGATAACGTCACTCATTTTCATTTTAAGGGAATGCATGTGTTCATGCAGATTACAAGCAGCTTTTACATTCATGTAATAATGCACTGTAATTGAACTTGAAGAAAATCGGCAAAAGAAAATGCGAGTTTTGCACGTTTTGTGAACAATAGTAACTGAGATGTGAAGAACAGGCTTCTGATTGGTCGACCCTGTTGAAAATGTAAGGTTATGTACCCATTTTAATTATGTCATTGACATGATGTAAGTAATTACATATCAATACTTATTGAACATTTTTTTGACATGTTGAATTGAAGAAGCTTCTTTTTAAGCAGCACTGTACAGCGTTGAGGGCCAGGCCTAATTGGCAGTGTTGTTGATTTACCACACAAAGCGCTGTGAAGTAGATCTAATGAGCCAAAATGTGTCCATGTTTCCACGTTTTCTCAGCTCTGACCAGTGGGGAGTAACTGGGGCTGTTGGCCACTGGGGGCACCGGGGTCACTGGGCTTCAAGAAGTCCTGACTCCCACAGTTAGGTTGGACTTCTCTGAAGTGAATACATTTTTGTCATGAGTCATCATTGTCAGTTTATTTGGACCCTCTCATAAGTGATCTGGTCCATCTTTAACTTTTTGCGCTATTATTATAACTGGCGACTCATCCAGAGTGTACCCTGCCTTCGCTCAGGTCAGCTGGGATAGGCTCCAGCATCTCCCCTCCCGACCCTTATGAGATTAAGGGGTAGAAAATGGATGGATTATATTATGTTGTGATGTTACGGCAAATAATCTAACAAATTACTGCTGTGGTGAGGTTTGTTTGACTGGTCACTACGGTAACTTGACTCGCCAGTGGAGTCGGCTCTCGTTGGGGCTTTGTAACTTTACAAAGCCCCAACAATAGTTTTAATTCGATTCAGTTGTGGTCAAGTGTTTACATTAACAACATCTTAATATGACTTTGCTGTGCAATGTTTGGTGAAATTTTACCATGTCAGTAAGCCAGTGGCTAGCATTAGCATACCCATAACACCCGTGACATGCTTTGCTCCTGTCGCCCCATTAGTCCAAATATGGTTGCATCCTGTTTTTGGCTTTAAAATGTCATCCAGGAAGTGACAAAACAGCCTCAAAACAGCCATTCAGAAACTAATGGGTGACGTCATGGTCACTTTGTCCACTAATATATACTGTCTATTGTTCTGAAGCATGATCAGACTGGTATCAGTTCAGCACCGTTCACCTTTGTGTGGCTTTTTTGTGTTTCCACTGCATGAGACTATGGACCAAGCAGGACTATTGGAGATGGTTTATGGTCCCTGCTTTGATGTGGTTTCAAGTGAGTCTAGAAGCCTCATGTAAAATCATCCAGGTGACTGATTTATCGGTTCATGGTCATGACTGTGTCAGTATGAATGTGCATCATCATGTTTGACCACAGGACGTGGAGGGAAGTCATTGGACAGATCAAAAAGGCTGCGTCTTAATAAATCATCTGCAGACTTAAAAGTCAACATGGCTACTCGTACCTTGAAAAAGTCTGAAAACTACGTTTTATTTCAAAGGTTATAACTTATACTCTAGTGTGTTTCCTCCAACACTATTACTGCCTCACTCTTCGCTGTAGTTCCAGTTAAGTCACTTTGTTTGCATTGCTTCACCATAACGACCACACTGATGCGGAAATATACTGGCAATGGAAACATGGCTCTAGACCCCAAAGAGAGCCGAGCCATGCTGAGCTGAACAGATCGTAGCTCTGAAAAGAGGCAAGAACAACACATGAACAGGCTGAGACGAGCATGATTTTTAAAGATTTTAAACATTATATCCAAGTTGATTTTTCAGCATTGTGTAAACATGTATAACGACTCAGACAACCCTACTCTTTCCTCCACTTGGTTTTGTTGAGATCGAGTCACTCCACATGTGCCTTATTCCCTTTCTCAAGTATGTTTTCCCCCTTTTTCAGGTGGAGAAGGACAGAAGAAATGATGGTCTTCCACTGGAAGAAAGGTAATCTCGTCTCATTTTGTAACAGTCTGTACATATTGACAGTGAATGTTCCAGACGGAAAAGTGTGAAAGGCATTTACACCTTTTTGTAGGGTTACATCATACAAAAACTACAAATATGTACAGTGAACAGTTGACATTGCTTTAGCTTTCCACGTCTTCATGAGTGACTCTTGGGAAAAGGGAGGCTTTCCACCAAGTCACATTATTACTTAAAAAAAAAAAAAAACAGCATGAAAATTGCATCATGCTGAGTTCTCCGCTCTTGCTTTATATAAATTGGAAGTAGGCAGTAAGACACACAAATAAAGCAGGGCTGTGGCTTGGGGTTGGATTGTGAACACGTTTACATTTGTATGACGGAGGAAGAAGAAGCAGTGAGCCATAGGTATGAGAAAACTCAACTTGTCTGTGCACGGTTCCACAGGGCTGACGTGTTTTTGTATCCGCACAGACAGACGACACGGTGTGGTTTGATGCAAGCAGGACGGAGGGTCTAAAGAGGCTTTTAAAAGTCTTCCCCTCTATGTGGACTATGTTGTTTATATTAGTGAGCGAGGGGGCGTGTGCGACAGAGTTTGGGGGCATGCGTTCGACAGGCACAGAACCAAATTCCTGACTAATTTTAGAAACTCCTTGAAAGAAAAAGGAGGGGAGGTCTGTCTCTTCCAGCTGTTTTTGCCCCTGCAGTGAAAATGTTGGAAAATAGATGTTATCACCAAATATTGAAGATGCCATTTTGCTATTGAGTAATAATAGGCTTGTGGGTGAGGAAAAGCCTTGGAGTTGGAAAGTTGAGGCTTGTTTACTACTATCATTTATGTGAAAAATACTGTTACAAACATGACATACAAACATGCATGTTGTAGTTCTGAACACAGCTGGGTGGTACTCAAGTACATTTACTCCTTTACATGTACTTGTAAGTAGTTTTTTTCTCTTAATACCTCCTTTTAGAGAGTAGCAGTTTTACAGAATACTTTTACTCTGTTACATTTTGCTCCATATCAAACAGTAGGAGTAAAAAGGTTGACATTTTAAAAAAAAAGAACAAAATGATTAATTAAATTTTTAAAAACTGAGCAAAATAATCAGGTAAATTAAGCAACAAAATGAGCAAAAATGTATGAAAATAATTACAAAAATGAACAAGGTGAGCAAAAATATAACCAAACAAAAAAACAATCAAAACAAGAAAATGTGCTCAACTGAAGAAAACAGTCAAGTAGATTAACAAAAATGTGTAATATAATCAAGAAATTGAGCAGAACAGCAACAAAAGAAACAACAGTATGAGAAAAATGATCTAAATGATCAAAAGGGTTGAGGAAAAAATGAAACGCACAGCAAAATTACTAAAAATGAAGAACATAAGGAATGACATTGGTTACAAAAAACACAAAACAAAGTTCATTAAAAATATTACAACCAGCAAAATTGACCAAAATACACATGGAAAGAAACAAAAGTGACCAAACTAAGTTGTAATGATTTCCATGCTGTGACACACGACTCTTACTCAAGTACTTGCTTTCATGAGTACTTCTACTTGAGTCACTGGAATTGTAAAGTAGCAGTACTTTTACTTGAGTTGTGTTTGTGTTCACTCTACACACCGCTGGTTTTGAACCTTCTGATGTGTCTGTCGAAGAGCTGCCATAAACATAAAGGATTCATAACACAGTTCATCTAATCATTTCGATAATGTTGTACGTACCATAAACAATCTGCTTTAAAGATGTCACAAAATGGTCGCAGCGATAGCGAGACGTTTTGGTTCTGACACACATTTGACACAAACCTTGCGGCTGCAGCTTTTTTTCTTTTCCATATTTCTGTGGTATGTGGAAGAACAAGTGTAAGAATTTTCTAAATTTTGAAGTAAATCAGATGTATGCGGTCACGGTTGTACACTGTGGTATTAAAAATAGTGCTGGTTGTTGCATGTACATTGGCTTCGCTGAGGCTCCGAGAGGGAAAAAAATGCAACTACGCTGAGAATCACACCTGTGCCTGCATTTTCTGTCCCAGTTGAAGGAGGTACAGGTAGATCTTTTATTATTTTAGGCGAGCGCTGAAGTGGTCGGATAGAAAAACACTGAGAGGTATGCACTGTGTTTTTGTCTCTGCTTCTGTCCTGTCTGTGTGATTTTGATGCACACAGAGCAGCAATGATGCATCCATTGCACCTTGTACACTCTAAAATCTCCATCATTAGCACACCTCGTAAATTCAGAAATCCATATTCACACAGTCACATGCTTTTACAAAAGGAGATTTTATGGGATATATTGTTGTACTTTGGTTTTAAATCCATAGGTTTATATCTGTCATTGTACTCAGAAGATACAAATACTTACATATCCATATTGATTGATATAGAAATAATATTGTGATCATGTTTTGACTTGGCTGCTTTAATCAGTGTCGATGCAGTGCACAGTGTGGAAGGATGTCTATTTTTACGTGCAGCGAGGTGAGAGGTCTAATGGGGCTGGTTGACCTCTGGACCTGCAGAGCTGTAGGCTCAGAGGCCTCTCGTGCCTGGGTTTATCATGCACTTTGAAAGGCTGCCATCACTCTCTCACCTGCCTAGGAGGAAAACCAGCTCCACACACACAGCTGGCTGGAGGTTCATTATAATGACAGTAGATTTACGTAGTTGATTGATGATATTTAATGTTTATCTTTGATGAGGATTATCAAATTGTTATTGCGAGAACATTTTTGCCTGTGTTTCTCTGTTCCATGTGAAAACTCGTTGTCTTTTACATTTTTCTTTAACAGCTTCCACTCAGTTTATTCCTCTCGCTCTAACATCATGACTTAACCTTTATTGTTTTTACCATTAATGCTTTAGACTTTGTACTTTATATTCTATTTGCTGTTTCATTCTGCTTGCTCTCACTCATGGAGAATCCTGTATCAGATGGGTTTTACTCAGGTTTCACTGCTCCTACTCCCCCAAGCTCAAGTGGAGAGAATTTGACCTAAACTGTGGTCCGGTCCTAACCTCTCTCCTGGAGCGAGGCTGAGGTCGCAGCTAACACTGACTTTATTTGAGTTAGATCCAGGGGATCAAATGGCACCAAACATAACTTGTTATTTTTGTACCATGGCAGTGGACAGAACCCTTTGGCCAGACCTCAGTGGTATGCTTATTCAAACGTTTCAGACTTGTTTTTTTTCCCTTCATAGGCAGCTGCTGTCGAATTAAAAAAAAAAACAACAAACAAAATCCCTGAGTCACAAATGTACAATATGTTAGGAGTCGAAACCCTCTCCCCCACCTCTGAAGAAGTATGTACAACAGTGTTGACCACTACTATGAACTTAATAGGGTAATATTCAGTTTGGCTTCACTATATTAAAATAAGTGAATTTAATATCCACCATAATCAGGCTAAATGCAGTGACAAGGGGGTGGTATTGCAGTTGCTGGAAAAAAGTGTACATTTTTGATTAGATGCATGGCTGTGCATGTGTGAAACTGCTGACCTTAAATATCAATGAACAATACAAGATACAAATCAAATGCGGAATCAAGATGTCCTTATTTCTTCTTTAGTTTTGGCCCTGCGTATATTTAACAATGCACAGTTTTTCTACTCCCCCTTACATGGCTCTAGTATTTGGCGTAACAGTAGAACATTACTATTAAACAAGTGATAAACCGTGACGCTGGTGGAATCCATCAGAGGAAGTCGGTGCTTGGCTTAGACTGTGTGAAATGTGCAAAGTCCAAACAGAGGTGAGGGTTCCCGGAGCAGGTTCCACACCTGAAAACTTTGGCTCAAATCTCACTGAAAAGTCTGAACATCTGGAACAAATGAGTGGGAAAGCACTTCAAGTCGAGTTTGCAACCTGTGAGCCATATGTGGCTCCTGTGGCTTTGTCCATTGATGGAAGTGATATACAGTGGTATCTCGGATAACAAATTTAATCCGTTCCGGCATCACGTTCAGTATCCGAATGATTCGTTATCCAAATAGAACACCCCAATTTTTTTTTTTTTTTTTTGGTTGAAATTCAAGCAGTTCAAGTAATTCGCAAACTTGAAACACCTTTAGGAATTGGTTGCACCAACTTTCAAGGCTTGATCAACCTCCATTGATGCAGAACACCTTTATGTTGTTAACCCATGTCTCGCTATTCATCGAACTTGAACTGCTTAAATTTTAGTTTTTAAAAAATGGAAAAATTGGCGTGTTCTAAAACGTTTGTCCGGTAGTGCATATTGTTGCTGGAGTTTTTTATCCTTGTCACTGCTCTACTGTCTGGGTGAATCCCAGATTAGTTTGAAAACGTCGTCGTTCTTGTGAGTGTTTTACCCACAATGCCCTTTGTTGACTTGAAGTGGACCAAGACACGCGTCCTTAGGCGGACCAAAGTTCACTTCTTTGATCTGCACCGGAGTTTGCACATTCACACTTCCCCAACGAACTGGACTTTGCAAGCAAACAAACTAGAGCTTGATTAAACAGAACTGGTGTGAATGAACCTTTAATCACAGCATTCTGTCTTCTTGGGTAGGAGTCCATTAGAATGCCACGTCTTGACATGACGATATTTGCCCATTCTTCCTTGCAAAACCTCTCCATATCTATCAGACGGTGAGGGCATTTCTTGTGCATAGCACTCTTCGGGTCAGCTTATAGGTCACGTTGACCCTTTGAAATGCTCTTTTGTGGACTCAATTTTTAACTTCACAACCTCCCGGCATTTTAACATGGATCTAGACGTTTTTTAAATGTACAATACATTTGGAGTTAAACCCTCCTCCCCCAAATTTAAAATTGGACACGGAAATGTGCTTTTATGTGCAATGCCGTTAACAACTACTATAAACATAACGCTTTTTAATTCACTGTACATTTTGCGATCATTTTGTTTCTCTCATGGTAAATGTTATTAAAGAAAGACTACCTTGGGGCTAACCAATATGATGCTAGTTAACTTGGAGAGGATGTGCTATTTTAAAGTCTGAAGATATTTTAACTGTCTATATGTTTTTCATTGCTGTTCTAGATGTTTCAATCAGGAAGTCTCATGGGTACATACGAATTATAGTGTTTTCTATCCATAGCCTTCTTTCTAAGCCCATGCTGTGGTCTCAGCATCAACTGTTCTGACATGTCTCAGTAGAATGTCGGTCTAGTATACTTCTTTCAGCTGCTACATATAGAACTATAATGAGACAAGCATTTCAAGCATCTTGTTTGTTTTTCTGCACTTAAAATAGGAGAAATATATAATCTGCTACCGTATTTTCCGGACTATAAGGCGCATCTAAAAGCCGTCAATTTTGTCCAAATATGACACTGCGCCTTATAAT
>JAQQAE010020116.1:0-10769 GCA_029823295.1 Pseudamia nigra | reverse complement strand
CACAGCTGTTCAGTCCCAATCCCTTGAGTTCCCTTTGCATTATGCATGTGGAAATGCTCTTACTGTATTTGCTTAGTTAAATCCAGGTGGCAACTTTTTTTATTGGCCAGGCAGTGTATTTTTATGTTTTAGAAAAAATAAAAAAGATGAAACAAAAAAGACATTTTATCTGCTGTCACTTTTTCCACTTTAATTTATTTCTTATTTGTGACATGAAATCAGAGTTTTTTGCCTGGTCACCTTGCTCTCCAGCACTCGGCTGCGTATTGGACCGCTCAGCTCCTCCAGGGTCTCGGTGGGGGGTCCGTCCAGGGTCTCGGGCAGCAGGAGGCCCAGGCATCCTGCAGACAGTCCGCTTACGCAGAACACTGTGAAGGGCATGGAGGTGTGCAGGGCTCGCTGCAGAAACACATGCATTAAGACTTATTATATACAAGACATTCACACGAGCACAAAACACACAT
The DNA here is from genome assembly GCA_029823295.1 of Pseudamia nigra. Classification (NCBI taxonomy): domain Eukaryota; kingdom Metazoa; phylum Chordata; class Actinopteri; order Kurtiformes; family Apogonidae; genus Pseudamia; species Pseudamia nigra. The sequence goes on along the minus strand of JAQQAE010020116.1, from coordinate 10,305 downwards.
TGACTGGCATTGTTTCAGCAAACATCTGCACAACATGTTTTCTGTCTAGACGTGCATTAATTTTTTTACTGTAATCTTTTATACTAACGAAGCATCCGAGCACTGTGTAAAGTTCTTTCTATCATATCTTGAGGATTTAACTGGGGTTAAAAGCTGGGTTCTCCAATGTAACGCTATCGAGTAAGATCACAGCAAGAAAAAAGAGAGCAGAAATGGACAGCTCCTGGTTTCATTAGTGAGGTTTAAAGATTTTTTTTTTTTTTTTTAACTGTTTAAGCATATAAATTTCCTTTGTTAAATTCATTTAATGACTTCTGTCCAGAGGGTCGGGGTATTTCATGAGGACTCTCTGATAGTAAAGAAATTTCTTCAGAGTGTCTGCTACTGCAATTTATGTTTTCTGCTTTCTTTAAACATCTGGTGAGTGGGAGAAGTCAAAAACCTGTGTGCATACTTGTAGTTCATGTGAAAGGCGTAAATGCCACAAGTCTCCACCAGGTGTCACCAGAAAAGGGTGATTACGTTTTCCCATGTAGCTGTGTTTGAAATGTCCTTCTACTTGCTACCTGCCATATTCCATTTTCAACAGAATGTTGATAAAATATACTGCATGGTCTCTGACCACGACGCTTGTCACCATGGAAACAGTTTCCTGTCAGCTCTTACAGAGGTTTACATAATTTAAAAAAGGGATCTCTGTCAAATCATTATATCAATTAAATTGTTCACACTAGTGCTTTTTGATTCACTTGTCAATCTACAAGAACATGGCATTTCTTGGTGTAAATCATCATCTGTATGAATTCATATTAGTTCTATGTGAGTCACGCGTCTCCTTCACAGTGATGCTGATTTCATCCACATTTCCTCTGTTATTTCAACATAATTGTTGTGTTTAAAGAGTAAACTCCTTTCAAAACTCTCACAATAGGTGGTGACAATGCACTAATTACACTGACTGTGGCCACATTAGATGATGAAGAAGAGACTGCTCCTGATGCATTGTGGGATGCAGTATGTTGAGCAGACAGTTCAACAGCACATTGATAAAATGTGTCCGGATCAATGTATATGTAGTAGTATCAGTAGTACAGTACATACTTTATCTTTAAATGTACAGTACTACATGTACATTTTAAGCCAAAGTAAGTACTGTGTCTTCCAGAAATCACATGAATAAATAGCTAGGCTCATCCATCAGTTGTCACTTCTATCTCTCTGTCAGTGTGTGGATTTAACCCCCCAAGCCAATCTCAGCACTATGTTCATGTCTCCAGCCAATCAGAAGTCACCTGTTGGGATGATATTTTCCTTTGGAATCTTCCCACAGAGTTTTGCAGTGGTGTGGGTGAGTTTATGTCTGCTATAGAGTTGATGTGATTTGATAAACACCAGAAAACAAAAAAGGCCAATATAAGAAATAAGATGTGCATTAATGAATAAAACCATCAAGTAAATGAGCAAAAAATAACAAAAATGAACAAGGAAAGCTACAAAATGGATCAAATTTACTCCCAAAATAAACAAAGTAATTAAAAAAATGTACAAAATAAGCATTAAAATTTACAGGTGTGGATTTCACAGACTCAAATTTACATATCACCTGAAACTACTAGAGGAACAAAACACCTTAAATCGAAACTGTCGGGGGACAACTAAATCCACATCTAATGAATCCTTAGTATTTCTTCTTGCACAGTAAGGATAAATCTTTTTTCCATTATGTCTCCATGACACTGGATGTTGAAGCCCCTCTCCCTCTTCCTAACCCCTCCCACACATATTTACCATAGAGGGGACGAATGGAGCAAGAATTCCTCCAACTCTGCACGACATTGAACACACCCCCAAACCAGCATTCCTGAAAGACAAAAAAAGATAATACAGTCATGTACATTGACTTGCAAAAGTACTCATCCCCCTTGGATGTTTTCACCTTTTATGGCTGTCAAAATTAATGCGTTAATCTGGATTAACTCATTGCATAATTTATTAGATTAAAAATGTTTAACACAATTAATGCAAAATAACTCACACTTCCAAGGAAAAAGTGATAAAATGTTACATTTGACCCATGTCACTGCCAACTTCTTTAGTATTTACTGCTTCAAAGTCAATATAAATGTAAAAACACATTTTGAAACAAATTACATTAGTTACTGATGAAGGCAATGAACCAAGTGTAAAAAAAAAAAAAAACATCTCAGCAGAACGTTAGAGAGGTTCTGTTAAGTTCTACAAAGTAGGTGGAATTTCCTTTAGTTACACAAGTTTAAATTAGAAAAAAATAGACATTTTAATCTAAAATAAGTAATTTTAGTCGAGTGTCTGTATGACCTTCAATCATGAGTGTTTTTTCTCTCACAAAATGAAAAACAACGAATGGGTATTAATTGTGATTAATCGAAATTAATCCAGTGACCCTGTGATTAATCAGATTAAAAATTTTAATCGTTTGATAGTCCTAATTACAGTATACATTAATGTGTCAATACAATTTGCCTTGTTTGACAGTAATTTACAAAAAACTCTTTGTCAAAATGAATACAGATTTCTACAAAATAATGTCAATTAAAATATATAATGAAAAAGTGTTTGCATAAATATTCATGCCCTTTCAGTCAGTTTTCTGTAGACTCACCTTTGACTGTAATGACAGCATTTACTCTGTTCTTCATTTTCGTGAAGGTTCTGATCATCTAGGTCATATTATACAAGGCGTGTGTTTTCTTCTATCGGCTGGATTGGAAATTTGAATTGAAGACATTTTGCTACCCATCCAGGGAGCTTCTTCAGTCCTGGTCTCATGCAAGCATCCAGAATTTATACTCTGTGGCTCAGGACTCCACCCTTTCATCCTAGAAGGTGTTCGTTTCATTCTGTTCTTCACTGTAAAACTACTCAAACCCTGTCACATTGGATACAGATGAGGATAAATAGTCCCTTTCAAGTGCAGTGTCACTGGACTCTGACTTGACTCCACCACATTCACAGTGTGTCTCTAAACTATTTCTGTGCAGGTTTCGCTGTAGCTTCAAGTCATTGTCTTGTGTAAAGGAAACCCTCTAGATAGTTGCAGTTCTGTCAGACTGAATCAGGTTATTGTCTAATATCTCCCTATATGTTGCTGTATTCATTCAACCTTCTACCTGTCCATGCCTTCTAGGGTCTGCTGCAGAGATGTATTACTACACCATGGTGCTGCCATCACCATGGTTGACAGTAGAGATGCTCTGTTTATGATGATGTGTTCAAACATAGCGTCTCGTCTGATGGAGAATTTGAACTAGACCCACCAGTCTTCTTCTAGTTGACTTTAAAGTCCCCACGTCTTCCACTGAACTCTAGAGACATAATCAGAGCTTTTTCTCTTTTCTAGGTACTATAAATCTTTAATTAGTGGAGAACTTGACCAGCAGTTACTGTTTGCATATTTCTTCCACCTCTGAAACTCAACTTGCTCAGAGTCATCATTGGTTTGTTGGTGTCTTCCCTCATGAGTCTCCTTTTTGTCCAGTCTCTCAGTTTCTGAGGAAGTTCTGCTCTAGACACATGCATACGTACATGCAACATATTCCTCCCATTTCTTAAGGGCTTTGACTGAACTCGGGTTTATTTAGTGACATGGAAAGGTTTCTGTATCTGCACGAGGACTTATACTCATCAATAACCTCACCATGGAGCTGCTTGTCATGTTGTTCTGTCTTCACAGTGTAAATGAAGCCAAGAATACTGACTCCCCAGCGACTGGACCTTCTATACGACTGTCACTCAGATGATCTCCTTTACAAACCGTCAAACGACCTGCACAATGTGTCTGAACCTCTGTCCATTTAGCTGAGTCATTTTAAAGGGATGAATACTTATGCAATCACTTATTTTGGATCATACATTTTTTTATTAATTGACACTATCTTGTAGAAATCTGTTTCCTCTTTGACGTTAAAGAGTTGTTTTTTGCAAATTCTTGTCAAAAATCCAAATTATATTGACAAAGATTCAATTTATATAAAAGGTGAATACTTCTGTGACCACTGTAAAACCCAGTGAATAAGTCATAGTCGTATTTGTGCTTCTGCATCACATTCAGAATTCTACAGTAGAATGGATGTGGGTTCAATAATTATTGTTAAATTATGTATTTTTTATCATAATGTTGACTGATGTAATTATACTGATCTCAATGAAAACTTTAAGCAAAGTGTTGTTTTTTTCTCAACATAAGCTGGTGAGGAAGGTCTATTTATTGTTATTGGATACCAAAGTGTATGACTGCTTGTTTAGCTGCCGTATTGTGCTGTGGACACACTTCCTTGCACACGGGTACTCAGTTTGCAAAAGCTGGACCAAGTGCCATTCCAACAATACACAAAGAGTGTGTACAGAATTTAGGGAAGGGCTACAAACCCTACAAAAAGCCATAAAACAGGCCACTATTCTCACTTTGCACATTTTTGTTCAAGCCAAAATGCTGTGACTTTGATGTGATGAATCTTGATGTCACAGTCCTGCAGCAGGATGACACTGTATCAGCTCTATGTGCAGACACAAGGGGTCAATGTCTTACCATGTCCATCATATTCCACATCTCAATCCCATGAAATATGTGTGGGACACGTTCAGCAGACAGATCAATATCACGGATCCTCGTCCACAGATCAGGTTGCAGCCGGTGCAGGTGTTCCAGGACAAATGGGACCAAACCCCTCGCTACAGGATTAATTAGTCGCCTGGTGCAAAAGTATGCGTTGGAGAACTACTGCCTGCATTGAAGTGAACGGGGGGGGTCATACCCGTTACTGACTCATCATTTTGCCTTTTGCACTAGTTATCTTGTTTGGTTAAAATTGGTAACAAGAATTTATTTTTGACAACTTGTTTTGTTATTGTCTTATTTCACATAAAATGCAGGGTCTGTTGTGATAAAAAAAAAAAGAATAAAAATATTCCACGAATCATGACCTGAATGTTTTCATTGACTGTCAGTAAATAAGCATTTTCTTTTATATTTGTAATGAGAACATTTCAGATTTATATCCACTGTACTAAACTGTGTTGCATCTTTCATGTTGTTTTTGTCATTTCCTTGTTTTTGCAACTTTTAACGTACTTTTGGTTTTTTTTTAGTTTAAAAAAACTGAAAGCCTTCTACATCTTTTGGCATCTTTTTTTTGTTTGTTTAAATTGTGCTACTTTTTTCCTTTTGAATAGTTTGTATTTGGATATTTTTCATTGTCTTTTACATCTTTTACAGTTTTTTAATCTTCTTGCACATTGTGCTAATTATATAAAACCACCAATAACCAACTTCTTTCTTCTACTTTCAGCCAGGACCTGCAGTCACCCTTTAAATGTGGTTCATAAAATAACAATATGATATTTATCATGAAACATATCAATTTACACTGACAGAAAAAACAGATCACTGTTGTCCACAGCACCCAGCTGTAGTTCCTTGGCATGCACACTGCAGTTCATTCACCTGATCACGGTGGGGTATAACTCCGATGTGTAGACGTAGGCAATGTTGAACGCTGCGCTGACCATCAGCTTCCCCAGTAGTGCCAGAGATGTGACGCTCAGCAGTGTCCCTGCAAACGGGATCATATCTGTCACTGTCCCCCCAAGCGGAATCATATCTATCCCTGCAAACAGAATCATATCTGTCCCTGCAAACGGAATCATATCTATCCTTGCAAACAGAATCACATCTGTCACTGTCCCCCCAAACTGAATCATATCTTTCCCTGGAAATGGAATCATATGTATCCCTGCAATGAGAATCACATCTCTTTATAAGATATGCAAAAAAAGATCAAGTAAACCAAACAGTTTTTACATTACAATCAGTGACAGGTGAATTGGAAATGATGTCAATTATCTAACTCCAGTGTCACTGGTGAGTGTGTAGGATATATGAGGCTGCAAGTGAACATTTAGTCCTTGAAGTTGATGTATTTGAAATAAAAACTGTGCAGTGTAAGGATGCAAACGACCTAGACAAAGACCACACTGATGTCAAAACAACGGGGTCAAAGCATCTGCAAACTGTGGGTGTTATTGGGTGGTCCTGGTCCTGCTATGGACAGACCCCGATGAGGACGGAAGGACAACAGGACCTCAGTTTAGTAGAGGATCTAAGGCAGGCGTCTGCAACTGTTTTCATCTAAAGAACTATTTGTGGACAGAAAAAAATAAAATGTGTCGAGAAATATCGGAACCATTTCTGTAGCACATTTTAAAATTGATTTGTTTCTTATTTTGTTCATTTCTGTTCATCTCATTGGTTCATTTGTTCATCTTTGTTCCTTTTTCTTCATCTTGATGATCCTGTTCGTTTTATGTATTATTTTGTTCATTTCTTTGTCGCTTTTGTAGATTTTGTGCTGATTTTTCCCACTATTCATGTTCACTTTTAGTCATTTCTGGATGATTGTGTTCACTTTTGTGACATTTGTTTAATATTTTGGTCATTTTATTGAAGATTTTGTTAATTTTTATTCATTTAGCAAAATGTATTAATTGTCATTTCTGTGATCATTTTGTCTTAATCTTGTTCATTTTTTTGCTTTTTTTGGGTCATTTTCTTATTTTTGCTCAAGTAAAATGAGTCAAATTTTTTGGTTGTGTTAATTGTTTTGTTCATGTTAGATCTGGTCCATGAGCTTAATAATTTGGTCCATTTTGTACATTATTTTCATCAGTTTTGTGTATTTTCTTGTAATTAGGGGCCATTTGTTGATTCAGTGATTATATTGTTCATTTGTGTTTTATTATAATATGTTACTTCCATTAGTGGACAAAGACACAGGAGCCACTGGGGAGGGGCTAAAGAGCTGCTGGGGGAGGGGCTAAAGAGTCGCTGGGGAGGCAAAAGAGCTGCAGGTTGCAGACCCCTGCTCTAAGGAAACAAAACATTCCTACCACATAATGTTGTGCAAGTTCCCTGTTCTGGTGCTAGAACAGCTCTAACCCAGGACATAAGCTGTATCAGACATCTGACAGCTGCTGTAAGAACTGTTAGTACATTACACATTCATTCTTAAAGTATGAGTCACTATAATGTCTGATCTGGTTGTTCATCTCTAAAACACTTTTACTGGGGTCCTATCTACTGCACACAACACCAACTAGATGTTTAGATCTGGATGCAGTGACCTAGTCATGTACCATCATAATTTGGTCTTTGTCAAAGTTGTTCAGATTTTTACTTAGTTTGGACAATTTGCTGCTTTCACTGAAACACATTTGAGGGTTAAATGTTCACCTGCTGCATAATATGTCCACTCAACATTATGACCATGTCACCGGTTTGTCATCATCATGTTTTATGTCTAATCAGTGTATGATGCAAAAGATGCAACAACATAAAAACATAAAAAATGCAAAACAAAAACAAAACAAAACAAAAAGCAAAATGATGAAAGTAAGAAATATCTTCTCTCTGATTTTGTGATTTTTTTTAAAGTTTAATATGAACTCAATGAGAAAATGAATCCAGTGTGTCACCTGTGTTTTCAGGGATCATCATGGTGCCGAGGCAGGCCGATCCAGCCAGACACAGGAAGCTGGCCATGCTTTTCCTCCTCCCGGCCCTGTCACGACAAACATCCATGACCGTCTGCTTTCCTGTTGGCTTCCTGCAGCCAGAGGTCAACACATCTCTGGACGGGTCCCAGTCAAGGCTGAGCTAAATGTTAGCTTACCCACCAGTCCAGTATGTCAGGAAAAAAAAAAAATTAAATCAATAAACAGAAGCTCTGAATTTCCGACTAGTCAAGTGAGCAAGCTGTCAATCAAACGTCAAATCAATTAAAAATGAATCAGATCACTTATTAGAAAATCTAAAAGTGAGTCTGTCCCAGGTTAAAATGACACCTCAGTCTCAGCTTCACTCACATCTATGTCAATGTTTGAGTCAAATGGAGACAACAGTATTGGAAACATGAGGACACCCAGAGTGTCTTCAAACAGGTCCTCTGACAACCAAACAACCAGTCAGTTTAATACAACACACACATATCAGATAGTGAAAAGAAAACAGATTCATATGTTATTAGCAAGAAAAACAATTAACACATGCCTCTAAATACATGTTAGTACATATTAGACCTGGGCGATATGTCAATTTTATCAATTAATTCAAATTTTTTTGTTGTGTACGATTTAAAAAATAAAAAAATTGGGAGTTTTTTTCTCCTCTTGCTACAGTGCACCTTTTGTACCCAGGAGCTTCCGATGCACACACAACAACAATGTGAAATCGCTAACGAGAGACAAGTTTGTTCTAAAAAAATAAAGATAAAAAGTATCATCAGTGGTTGGATTTGAGCCGAAAGACATGGAACAAGTGACTGAACTCCTTAACTTAAAAGACCACTACCGTCAACAAACTCCTTAATGAGGCGGAGGGAAGCAGTATTCAGGGGTAATACCACAACTCACCTTCAGTGCAGCTCAGCAGACCAAGCAATCCTTCAAAGAAAAGGGTGCAGCCTGGTGTGGTGTGTCCGTGCATCTACTTACATGCAACAAAGTGAAGGGACCTCACCACAGGTGCCTCCACACAAGGGCACTCTGCTTAGGAAAAACTGGAACTAAAACTACAAATGACTACTTTAATTATTACCCTAAAATTCAATATAAAACCAGATGTAACCCAGTTGACAGTAACAAATTCAAACAACTCAAAAGCAACCAGCAAAATAACAAAGACAAAATAACCCAGAAAAACAATACAACAAATAAACAATCAAATGCAAAAGCAAGACAAATTAATTAGAGGGGCACGACTTAATTCTGAAAAGCAACAAAACTGGCTGAAAAGTAGAGCTAACCCGTAAGGGACAAAATAAATCCCAAATTGTTTTAAACCAAACCTCAAAGAAAGTAAAGTGAGCAAAACTATGAAAGAAAAATGAAAAGCGGGCAAAAGGAAGGAAATGATTCAAAAGCGGCAAAATAAGTACAAATAATTAAATCCAATGTGGGCTAAACAAGAGAAATTAATCAAATGTGGGTGAAACAAGTACAAATAACTAAATTGAATGTAGGCAAAACATGGGAAATTAATCAAATATGGGCAAAACAATCTAACCAAATATAGGAAAAAGAAGGAAAATCAAACTGAATGTGAGCAGAACAGGTACAACTAAATCTAACGTGGGCAGAACAGCAGCAGCTATATGAAGCACCTTTGGGAAACATTCTAAGCAGCAGTTCAGGCACTCTAACAAGGCCCTAAATACCTTCCACACCAGCCACAGCAGGGACAGACAGCAAGAGGCAGAGGTCAACAAACAAAGGCACAAAGGCACATAGGTGCCTTATATGACCTGGCTCTGGGTCAGCCCAAGGCTGCATTCAGAGGCCACAGTGTCCCCCACCACATTAATTTAAAAGACCACTACCACCAACAAACTCCCATTAAAAAGCATCTTACTGCGGTGGAATAATTTACTCAAGGCATCACATATGATAAGAAAGGGTCACAATGGAAAACGATCACTGAAACGGTTGTTTTGCACATCGTTAAAGATACGGTACCATATTTACAGTGGAACAGACTGGGTTTATCCACTTGCTGAAAACCATAAACCCCAGGTATGTGCTACCTAGACACAAGTATTTTGCTGAAGTTGCCATGCCCCATCATCTGTCATGGTACTTATCGTTTTCTTTAAAAAGTAGGAAAAAAAAAAAAAAAAATTCGGAGATTTGATTTTTAGGTCATATCGCCCAGCCCTAGTACATGTAACAGAAACTAAATATGTTTAGGTCATTTTCACAGTTCGTACACAAACCGCTGTTCTCCATGTGTATGTATCTCACCAGTGTTTGCTGATGAAGTACATACAGAGTGGGTAGGCGGGCAGCTCGACCAGGCCGTACATGGCTACATTGACAAAACGGTTCCCTGACGTCTCACTGGCACCTAGAGTCAGACCATAATACACCAGACTGCACGCATACCTGTAACACACACAGAACGCATGAACAGATATGGTCGCGGATAAACACTTATATTTTCAATCCATTTCTTCAGGAACCTGCACAGTCAATGTTTACAGTTGTAACATGCACACTAAGCAGCCCTCACACATCCTCTCACTGTTGTGTTGACTGTGTCAACTGATTGGAGTATAGGTACACAACATGGACAAAAGCAGGAGTGTCCAATCATTGCCGCAAAGGGCCGAGACAGTGCACTTTTTCTTTCCAACCAGTTTCTTCAGCAGGTAATTTCACTGAATTCCTTCCCACTGATTGCATTTCAGTGAGAACACCTGCTTTAGCAAGTGGCTG
>JAQQAE010020115.1:0-10769 GCA_029823295.1 Pseudamia nigra | reverse complement strand
GACAAGGTGTTCAATGTCTACACCGTATGTCATTACCAGATCTAAAGTGTGACCTAGATAGTGGGTGGGTCTGTTTATGTGTTGAACGAAGCCAATTGAGTTTAAAATGGAGGTAAAAGAGTTACTGCAGCTGTCATTTATAACATCTACGTGAATATTAAAATCACCCACTATAATAACTTATCTTATCACTGCAACAGTAGTATGATGGATGATCATTATAATTGAACTGATTGCTAACTATCTTTAAAAAAATATAATAGGGGAGCCTAGGTATGGTTGTAACATGTTTTGCTTTAGGACATGCAACTCACTGAAATTTTGAGCCACAGTTCTCAGCCTTTTATATAAAATACCCACATCTGTGACTACTCTGTAATACAAATGGCACCAATTCAAAACCCTTCAAAAATATCACAGACCTCATGTGTTAATGTCAAATACATGGTGTTCCTTTGTTACAACATATCCCACTACCGGTGGGTTGTAACCAGTGGGCAATGATCTGGGCTGGTCAGTGAGGCTGATGTGGAAGTAACTTAAAGTTGTAATACTGCTGTTGGTCGCTGGAGCACTGTTCATTTGGCTCCAAGAAGCCCTGATAGAGTTGCATTGGACTTCTCTATGAAAATATTAAGTGAATAATTTTTGTCATGAGTCATTATGGTCTCAAACGTTTTGTTTGGACCCTCTAATAAGTGATTTGGTGGACCACCTTTATTTTTTTATTTTTTTTATTTTTCAATAGAGAATAGTTTTTCCTGAGATATGCACAACTGTATTTGTGGGTAAGTGTTTACACTAACAACACCATAATATGACTTTGTTTGGCAGTGCTTGGTGAAGTAAATGAGTTAGTGGCTAATATTAGCTTACCTATGAAATATAGACTACACACTGGTAGCTCCACCAACATTTGTCCAAATATGGTTAGGGTTCCTGTTTTTGGCTCCAAAATGTCATCCAGGAAGTGACATCTCGACCGGCCATTCAGAAGCCAATGGGCGACATCACGGTAACTTTGTCCACTAATATATACAGAGTATGGTTGTAACACATGCTGGGCAGAGGTATAACAGAGAAAAGAAGCAAAAACAGAGGCCACGCCATAGAATATGCTTCAAAAAGAGGTGTATTGCAATAAAGAAACAATCGAGAACAATATATGTGCCTCCCCATGACCGACCACATCTCAGACACACTCTATGTTTAACTCAGGACCAAATAACCAGGAAAATGAGGAAAAAAAACAATCAGAATAGCAAAAAAAAAAATAGTAAAAATGAATAAAATGTTTAAGAATGAGAATTAAAATTAACAAAAATGATCAAGAAAATGCTAAAATATAAAAAGTAAAAATATACAAAATAATAAAAAAGAACACAAATGAAGAAATCAAATACATACTGTGGTTAAATTCAGGAGCACATGAGAGACAAAGTAATTGAGATCTATCAGTCTGGAAAAGGTTATAAAGCCATTTATAAATTTTTGGGACTCCAGTGAACCACTCTGAGAGCCATTATCCACAAATGGCGAATATATGGAACAGTGGTGAACCTTCCTAGGATATTCCCATAGCAATATACCAAGAGCACAGCGACGACTCATCCAAGAGGTCACAAAAGACCCCACAACAACATGCAAAGAACTGCAGGCCTCCACCATAAAAAAAGAGACTGGGTAAAAATGACCTGCATGACAGAATTCCAAGATGAAAAACATTATTGACCAAAAAGAACCTAGAAGGCTCATCTCAGTTTTGACAGAAAACATCTTAATGATCCCCAAGACTTTTTGGAAAATATCATGACAAGAGTAAATTATGGTGGTGGTAGTGTGATGGTCTGAGGCTGTTTTGCTGCTTCAGGAGCTGGAAGACTTACTGTGGTAAATGGAACCATACATTCTGCTGTCTACCAAAAAATCCTGAAGGAGAATGTCTGGCCATCTGTTCATGACCTCAAGCTGAAGTGCACTTGGGTTCTGTAGCAGGACAATGATCCAAAATACACCAGCAAGTCCACCTCTGAATGGCTTCAGAAAAACAAAAGGAACACTTTGGAGTGGCCTAGTCAAAGTCCTGACCTGAATCCAACTGAGATGCTGTGGCATGACCTTAAAAAGGTGGCTTATGCTCGAAAATCCTCCAATGTGGCCAAATTACAATAATTCTGCAAAGATGAGTGTGTCAAAATTGCTCCACGGGGCTGTAAAAGACTCATTGCCAGTTATCGCAAGCACTTGATTTCAGTTGTTGCTGGGTGGCCTAACCAGTTATTAGCTATAGAGGGCATTCACTTTTTCACACAGGGCCATGTTGGTTTGGAATTTTTTTTCCCCTTAAAAATAAAAGCCTTCATTTAAAAACTGCAATTTGTGTTTACTTGTGTTTTCCTAAATTTATTATTTAAATTTGTTTGATGATCTGAAACATCCTTAAGTGTGACAAGTATACAAAAATTTTTAAAATCAGGAAGGAGGTGAGCACTTTTCATAGCACTGTATCTAATAATCCTGATACACTGGTGATAACTGACAAAAATCACTTACTAGATAAGCAGCTTTTCCAGTCAAGTGTTTTTTTCCTGATCACATATGTGTTTATTTATTTTATTATAAGGTTTTACATTTAGATGAAGTCTTGTTTAACTGACTTGTTCAGTCTCATCCGCTACTTTTCACCCGTGGGCCATATTACATGGCAGACATATGGTAGATATGATGTGTTGTTTGCACACACGACAAATCCTACAGTAACTGTGCGAAATTCACATTACTTACTGCTGTATTCAAACAACACAACTCATCATTCTTCGATCTCCTGCCTTTTTTTCCCTTTCTTCCATTGATATAAACACATCACACATTAGCCTGGGTTGTGAGTATGAATTTTTTCATCTGCAGCTAACTGATGTCACTTCACATGATTTCTACATATTGAAGTTCATATCTTTCATTTAGCTGTCACTGTCCTATTTCAAGCCAGCAGTTCTCCTTCTTCCCTGCCAGAACTCCCCCATCCCATAGTACAGTTTCTCTCTGCACTGATGACACCTGGGGATTTAAATGGCACACTTGAGGTATTAATGCCTTGCTTCAGGGAACTATAGCAGTAAGTATTCATTCAGGTTTCTAGGGGTGACATCAGACTGTCTACTTCATGTCCCTTACCAATTTTTGCAAAAATCCCAAGAGTTGCCTGAAGCTTCTGTCTTTCCTTGTAGGACAGTTTCCCACAATGAATGATGTAATAGAGTTAAAAGGTGATGCAGGTTACTTGAAGAGAAAACGTAAAGTCTTAAATGTTACTATTCTGTTTCATCCATTTGCAGATGTAACACAAACTGCAACATTTTCACTTTGTAAGCACTAGTTTATTTATGAAGTTTGTCATGTTTCCAGCTAATAAATCTTTTCTGTTTGAATAATTGGATAATTAACCATATACCTGTATGATATCCATATCAAATGTTCAACGATGCAGTACATAATAGAGACAATGTGAAAGAGATGCAAAATAAACTGGAAGGGCTTATTGAGTGCTGTTATAATTCCCCTTACATAAAACCACATTTGGAAACAATTCAAGACCTTTAGGTGCAATCAAGCTGTTTACTGGGATAATACTGTACTTCATACAAATTATTGCCTCATATTGTTACCAAATTCAACAACCAACAGATTAAAAAAAAAAAAACAAGATATAAAACCAGGAGATAAAAAAAAACTGTATCACTCTTCTCTGATCACTTGTGGACACTGATTTACTATACACACAAACTGCTCAGTTGAGGTCAAAATTATTAGCCAGGGCTGTTCAAACCATGCTAGTTTTATTTAGAAACAGTAAGTTATTTTGATTTGCAAATAAAACCGAATCATATTAGGAAAACACCAGGCTCAGTATTGTTAACCTCCTGAAGAACTAACCTTTTTATTCAAGCAAAGCAAAAACCACCACTCTGTCACTGAGTAATGGACTAAGTTTGTGAACTGAGATTAAAACTAAACATTTGTCCAGTATTCACTTCAGAAAGGATTTGAATCATCAATTGTAAAAGAATCATGTCTAAAACAAAATAAATGAGTTTAGATCTGAGAAGGATTGTTGATGGACACAAAGTAGGAGAACTATATACAGAGTGAGAAGGATAGGAAACATTTGGAAAAACACTCAATTTTCATAGGGGGGCTCATAATTTTGATTGCATGAATAACTTATATCATTCCAATTTATGAATCATGTAAATTACTATTGATACTGTACATGTTTATAGATGTCGATGTGTTATCAGTTAAATAACTTTTATAATCAATGAAGCTCAATAATTTTTTACTAATATTTCAAGAACAACCAGAGTTCAAGGAAGCATGTCACAACATCAGTTTTTTGGCAATACTCACAGTCTTTATAAGTCATGTAATCTAATTTTTTTTTTTTTTTTAGAAAGCAGAAAACATTTTTAAAATGTTCTTTGTCAGAAACTATCTATGGCCTCATATTCCCTCATGAGGTGTGTGTCAGAGAGGTCAGCCACAGTGTGAATGCTGCTATCTGCAGACTAGGGGTTAAGAGCTAAATGAAGAGATTAGTACAATGTGAACAGCCACAGGTGGATGCAGTTATTCTATCATTTCCTAAACTTAATTAAATCAGCAACAGAGTAAGAAGGATAGCAAAAGTACGAAGAAGTGGGAAAGATTGATGCCTATCAACATGGCCATCAACATAACTCAGTAGTTTAATTTTCAATTTAGCCCCCTCTTCAACCAACTGAGAGACTAATACACACACAGATGCTGGTTTTCTCTTACCAGATCCATCCTGATGGGAGGTTAAAGGTTTGAAGTTGGGGAGGTGAGAGCACAGAGCTCAGTTGGCAGTTTAGTAGGTTTGTGTGTGGTGGGAGGTGGGGTTTGGGGAGAGCTCATGTGTTAGTGTAACTGAAGCTGTCATCCAGCCCCAGGGTCAGCTCCCCAAAGCATGCCGGCTGTCTCTTTTAATAGACTAAACACATATGTCTCACTATACCAACACATGAAGAGGAGGAGGGACAGGGGTGTGGATTGACTTCATAATTGGTCTGTCACAATTTTCTAATGGTTAATGGAAATTGACAATAACATGAAATGTTGCCATTTGGCCACATGTCACACTGTGCTTTGATTTGCTAAAAACTGCAACTTTTTTTGTCATTTGTTACTGAAAGTATTGGAAACAAACATCAGTTAATGACTGAAACCAAGAAAAACCAAGCCGCCTCTTTTTGGTTAACACTTTCAGTTGCATGCACTATTCATAGTGTGCATTGTGCGGCAAACTGTGGAAAATCATCTTATTATGATTCAATTAAACTGTCTCATGCAACAACTTCATAACTGTGAACCAATGAATGAGGAATCAGGCAGCAGTGTGTGAATCTCTGCTACCTGTCTTTTCAAACATACTGTAGATGAAAATCAACAGCAAAGACACAATTTTGTTATAGAGTTAGAGATTTTAGTTGGAATTTCCTTTGTGTCATACATTTTCATACTTAGGCCTGGACTGCAACATTAAACATATTATAAGAATTTGTGAGATGCTTATTTAGTACCCTGTCCTCCAACCAAAATGACATCTGCTTAAAGAGCAAGCTTTAGACATTTTGTCCTGTTAAGTTAAAATATTATATTTTTAAACTCCAGGAAATTATTGAATTGTAGTAAGGCTCATGGTTTAAGTTTTAAAGATGCAGTCTGTGATGCTGGGAAACTAGCTAGTAACTGATGTTTTGTAGTGGTCACTAGAAATGATTAAACAGGCGACTTGCCAGTCAACACAGCTTACAATCTCATAGATGCATAAACTCCATCCAAAATACATGAACATGAAATGGTAGCTATTAGGGAGCTAGCAACTGTTGCTTATCTAACCACAGGATAACCAAGGAGAGTCTGCATTTCAAATTCCTACAACATCCGGTACAGATTAAAAAGCAACTAAACAATAGTGCTACAGTTCACCTCCTGGTTAGCTTACATATATTATAATTTCATTCTGCCTAGGCCCAAGCCTGTTCGCTAAGCTACCCAGATAAACCCCCGTAACTAAATCCTCACCGAACTGTACATGTGCGTTCAGGACTTGAGTTATGCTCTATGACAGCCCTGGGTGATGTGCTTTGCTGTATCCTGAATCAGAAAAGGAAGTTGTGTGTTTGCAAAACTCACCGACACATGTCCTGGTCCTGGAGTGTGGTGAGGCCAGCCATGGCCTCCATCTCCGGAGGTCCGTGCACTTTCCTCTGGTATCTCAATCACCCCTGTGCCAAGGGATGCTGGGTAATGGAGTTTTTTTTTTTTAAGGTGAATATATATAAACAGTGTCAGTGTGCATTTTAAAAGCCCAATGCTTCTGGTCCGTAGATAAATAGCTCAGTTCTTTCAGCTCTGATTCCACTCTGTCGAGCTGCTGGTGGGTCAAAACTCTCTCCGTGTGTCTCTCAGGCTGTGTTGTCAAGCTGTGTTCTCAATTCATTCTCTGCATTCCCGCATTCACACAGCTGTGTAAATTAACTTTGTTTCACACAGCTGCACCTCATTACACTGATGAGGGAGGGTTTCACAAACCATGCCCACATCCTCTGACATGTGTCATCAGTATTTTCCCTGAGCTGAAAACCATGCCTACAGACACTAGGATCATAACAAATAGACAGACATACTGTACTAGCTTGACAACTGTGAGGTTGTAAGCCGTGCTGACTGGCAAGCCGCCTGTTTAATCATTTGTACTGGTCCACCATGAATGACTGGCTACTAGCTAGTTTCCCAACATCATAGACTGCACCTTTAAATAGAAAGATGACCTATATTTCCCTTCACATGCCAAAACTCTGTGAAATGTGTTCATCTTTGAAATATCAATGTGGAACCTAGACAGAGGTGAACTGAGTTATCAGTTAGCCTATCTCCAAATGATTTTTATTATTCATACTTGTACTAATAACCACAAGATAAAAGCTAAATGTCTAGCAGTGCTAACTTGATGTGCTGAACATGAATTTTGTTTGGCTGTCAATATTTGGATTTTTATTGTTCATCTAGTTGCTCTGTTGTTTCCTTTGTATTTGTGTGTGGTTTAAAGTTGACATAAAATATTATAAATATGTAACAATGTACTTATGGACCTTGGTGTGGATGCCTCTGAAGTGACACATTGAAGGATTTCTAGCACAGTTTGTT
Source organism: Pseudamia nigra (assembly GCA_029823295.1). Classification (NCBI taxonomy): domain Eukaryota; kingdom Metazoa; phylum Chordata; class Actinopteri; order Kurtiformes; family Apogonidae; genus Pseudamia; species Pseudamia nigra. Next base: position 3,539 of record JAQQAE010020115.1, on the reverse strand, counting down.
CTCTGTCTTTGTAACTACTGTGGTTTATTAATCTGTAACAAGCCATAATGATACCCACAGTGCAAAATAGTATGAACTGATTGATTTCAAAACTTTAAAAAATATGGAAACAAGTAAATCAATGTGTAATCTAATTATATTAAGATAGAATGAATGCAAATATAAAAAGATTAATAAACATAGAATACAGTATTTCATTCAATACCTGTATTGTGGCTCTTTTTGAAAAAGTAGATTTCTTAGGAATTGACATTGACATCAGTGACATTGTTAATACTACTTTTTGAAATGAGGTCTACTTTGTAGTAGTAATAGTAGTAGTAGTAGTAGTAGTAGTAGTAGTCCATGTTTGTTCTGTGATGGGTAGCTACTGTGGGGGAGCAAGAAGAGAAGGCTGGGTTGTGTGTGTGTTTGAGTGAGGAAAGAGGAGGTTAAGGGGCATGGGGTAGACCAGCACCAGACGGGGTCCAGCAGTGAGGCAGGAGAGCCTTGTTTCCCTCCCCTCAAACAGACTCTTCAGAGAGCTGCTGGCTGGCTCTGCTGTTGAACTTGGCCTTGCCATCACTCCAGAGTAACCCAACACCCTGCACAGAGGGGCCTGACAGAGCTGGGGACGTAGGGGGCTGGGAGGACAGGGGCCCGCTGGGACCTAGAATGCATTTCAAACCCATCAGTGTCAGTTAGTTCACTAAGTGGTGACATAATCACCATCACCATGGCTGCTCCTCTGGGAGAACCAGGCAGAGAGGGAGGGAGAAGCGCTGGGAGCCTGGGGGCCTTGTCCTCTTTCAGTTGCCCTACTGTGGTGTGGTGGGGGTCTTAAACTGTCACACTCTGAGTATCAAAAGCAAACCGTATATCATGGTTTATGTGAGCCCTAAAACAGACTAAAATACCATCATCTGGATTTCAGGCTGTAGAGGGCAATAAACATGATTTTTGACTTGATTTTATTATGTTAGATTTAGTGCTTGATCAAATGTCTATTATTTATTTATTCATTCATTCATTTTGTGATATCAGTGGTGCTACTAGCCTATTAATCAGCAAATTATCCTTTTCCACTCTAGTCCACATTTTAATTTGAGGCCTTTGCACCTCGTACACAAAAGCTCTCAAATGCGGATTTGCAGGTACAAAAACATTAGAGTCACGTTAGAAAGGCTGTAAAAAGCCACCAACCAACACCCACCATTCTAGAGTCTATTTGCTATGTGAGCATCAATGAAGTCCTGCTTAGACAAACAAGTGTTAGTGTGTGCTGGTGGATTTAGCTGCACAAACCCTAGCCTCTACCTGGATTTTATGTTTTTCTCTTGTTTCAGTCTGATTTTTGCTGTATGGGTTGTTTGTGCTGTGAAGAGAGCATTTGCAATCTCCAGCCAATCACAGCGTCATGTTTACATCTCCAGCCAATCAGAGCATCACACAGCAATTGTCCGGAAGTAACTTGGACTCGCACTCACAAGGCAAACACAGGAGTGATCTGGTATGGTTATGTTGCTTTCTTTTACCTTCCCACAGACTTTTGTGATAATGTTGGTGAGTTTATGTCTGCTCTGCTTTTCAGCAACACCAGAAAACATTGCTGTCTGTTGGTCTTTTTTCTTCAACACCGTTTCTCTTTAACATACCATAATGTATTCTAATGACAGAAAAGTACAAAAAGTATTATAGGGTTCCCATTCTTTTTTTTTTGCAACTGTTTTCCAGTGTGTTCCAGTGTTTCCAGGACATGTTCATCTGCTACAGTATGATAGAGAAGTTATCACTTCACATGTTACATTCCCCCACCCCTAACATGTTCATACTTATGGACCAAATCCAGCAACAATCTTCAACTGAAAGTGGCAAAAAAAATTCTCTAAAAAGTCCCATAACTGGGGTCTGAAAACCTGTCAAATCTACCAACAAAGTCGAATAGAAACACTGGGTACCAGAACTGCTCTGAGTGGACATGCAAATTTGATTGTCTGGTAGCATCACAGGGGGGTAGAAGTAGAGAAGCAATGTGCCTGGTTTCCCATTAAAGCCTGTTGAAGGAGTGACAACAGACATACAGTACAGGTGCATAACTTTTAGCCTGTTTGCGTTCACTCACAAGGCAGAGACAAGCAGAGGCAAGGGAAATTATTTTTCAGGACAACTTCAGCTGTTCCAGGATATTTTACTTTTTTGGTAATTTTCCATATCTTTTCCATGACTGGAATATTGGTCAGTCATTTTCCAGGTTTTCCAGGATGTGTGGGAACCCTGTATTATTTAGTGTAAAGTATTAGGTTGTGGTTCATGAGTTGTCACAGATTGTCTGCTTGGTGCCCATTTTCTCTGCCCATGCATCTGCTATAGCACCAATGTATGCTGGGAAGCAGATAGAAGTCCATGTAAAACCTTAGACAGTGGAAATTGACATGGTCTAGATGGCATAGTAAAGGCAAAACCCTATTAGGAGGTGGCCGTTTTGGTTGGGAGTAAGAATGTGCAGGGGAAGGGTTATCTACTGTATTTGTCCAACAGCCAATATTTTTCTGAAGGGACACTGGGGGCTTGACTTTAGTAGTAATATTACATTTAATAATCAAATTTGACACAAGCTTATGCCAGTAGTTGCACTTTGATGAAACTGGAGGAACACAGTTGTCATGTTTTAAATCAAGTACGTACAAGACAGGACATGACTATTTTCTAAACTTTTTCAAAGTACAGCTGTTAAAATCACCTTGACCCACTCAGTTTCACACTAAACATGAATAAACACGCTAAGAAATTCTTAAAATAGAATAGCGTGGTATGACATAACTGCAAAATTACCTCTTTGATGTACGTTTTCTATTTGGTTTGCTTTGTGCCCTAATTGTGACATACAGGATATAATCTCTCCTAATGAAGTTGAGCAATGATATGTGGTACTTGCCACTGTTTTGTTTCCTGTTTCAGCCACATGAATGGTGAGGAAATTACCAGGCCTCTCACAGGAAGACAGCAGGTCTGATCCAAATGACTGTTCTGCCTTTTCACAAAGAAAGTCAAAATCATACTTTTTTTACTCACATCACGTACATGTTTCCATTTCAAAATGTGAGAAGGAAGGAACTGCAGTGACACTCCCGCGCGTCCCTCCATCCTGCTGCTACTCTTAAGTTTGCATCTTACTGCTGTTAAGGATAGTTTCTCTACATTTTTTTTAAAGTCAAACATGAGTCACTGTGACTTTTTGTACAAATTACAAATATAAGAGGAAGTTCAAGTTCTACAACCTCAAATCAGAAAAGATTGGACAGTACAGAAAGTAGCAAATCAAAAAAAATTATGGTGCATTTTTAAAATTTATTTTGACTTGTATTTCATTGTAGACAGTATAAGCACAATTTTCTCCAGTGAGTGTCATTTTATTGCCTTCACCAAGGAGGTTATATTTTGGCCAGGGTTTGTTTGTCTGTTAGTTGGAAACATTACTCAAAAAGTGTGGTTTTTTCTTCCATCGACTGGACTGGAAATTTGGTTGAAAACGTTTCGCCACCCATCCGGGAAGCTTCTTC
>JAQQAE010020114.1:0-10771 GCA_029823295.1 Pseudamia nigra | reverse complement strand
TTGATTGTTAAAATTTTATTTGTTATTTCTAAAAGCCATCATTTTTTTTTTTAATAGAAAGTTTATATTTTCTTATTTCTCAAACAAATGTTTGGGCCTGAAAACAGGTTTTGATCTTTAGTTTCGTTGTATACAGTCATACACTTTTTGTTAATTTTCTTGATATGTTTACATTTTTGTTCATTTTGTATTTTATTTTCTTCACTTTTGTCCATTTCACTGTTATTTCATTAATTTTGTCATTTTTTTTATTTTCTGAATTTAATTACATTTAATTTAATATCTGACATATAAAACCTATGCCAGATCAAACATGCAAATAATTGGTACCTGTATTTCGCTGTGGTGACCCCTGAGGGGAGCAGCCAAAAGAAGAAGCATTACATTTTATTTAATGGATAATTTTCTTCATTTTGGTGATTTTCCCCAATTTTTGTTTGTTTTATTTTGACCAAATTGGTTGAATTTCCTATTTGAAAGAACTATTCATAATAGCATTAATTCATCTTATTATCGTCTTTCATTTTTACTGACAAGTAAAAACTTTTATTTACCTGCAGCTTGAGTCAGTAAAGAAAGATTTGGTTCAAAATGGTTATTTGATACCGACAGACACCCAGTTTTACTAATCTGTCTCTGTCTCACGATGGAAACTGAAAATGAGTTCACAAATCATATCTTTACATGTTTTTCTCTTCAAAGGTAAAGAATGACGATTGCACTGATTTTGTTCATTTGATTTAATGCTGCAAATGATCTCATGGTGTGAAATGAAATAAAATTAACTAAAAAATTAACAGAATGATCAAATGAAGGAACAAAAAAGGGGGAAAAAATCACTAAAAGAAATAAAAATGAGCAACTAACAAAATGAACAAAACATCACAAAATCATCAATAAAGACAAGAAAAAGAACAAAATCAACCCAACAATGCCCAGCGAGCACATCTTTTTGAGACCCGAAAGCAAGATATCATATAAATGCACACTTTACTAATAGCAAGGGTGTTGGAAGTTATTGTACCTGGACGTCTCTTTGATGAAGCCTCAGCCATGAGCCGGTGCCGCTGCACCTAGCAAACTTCAAACAGGCTTAGTGCTAAGCCAATTAGCATGACTTTGCACGGTGTTGATGTGCCAGTGACACGGAGCACACCGGGTTTAATTGCGTACTGCTGCACTGGCTAATGCTAATTTAGTAGCCGCCAGGAAAGCTGAGCCCCGAGGTAAACAAAGCGACAAGGCTAATGTGTTATTAGTGCCGTCTCTATGCACCAGCAGAACCAGGGCTAATCTGCTTACAGTGAGCAGCACATGGTCATGCTCCTCTAGGCCGCCATGTTTTTTCCTCATAAAATGAATGTACATCTGGCACTACTACTGTACAGTTCAAGTGCATACTGTACATCACTAATATTAATTATTCAGTGGTGAATAATCTCTGATGTAGTAACTCATGTTGAATGCGGACTTACTCAGCTAAGACAAGTTTACTTAAAGTTGTGGGTCATTTCCCAGTAACTGACAAAAAAAAAAAAACCTCTGACACCCATAGAATTGTCTCAGAAATTAACAAGATTTTATTTGCTTGTTAATCTAACCTTGTAACCCTGAATCATGGGTGTAGGTTTTATTTGAAAACAGTGGTGGTTTTTAGTCAGGCATCTCTGAATTCATCTCAGTTTTCCTCTGTTTCCGGTGAATTTTTAATCCATCAATTTGTGGCCCCTGTGCATAATTTTATGAAATTAGTAAAAATAAACAAAATAGTCAAGAAATTGAACATATTACTCAACAACATGAGTGAAATAATTCACACAAGGAACAAAAATTAAAAAGAAAGCAACATAAGTGTCCAGAAATAAAGAAAACTACCAAAGTAATGCAGAAAATATATGACATAGTAAAGAGAATGAATGAATGTGAACAAAACAATGAGGGGAAATGACCAAAATAACAAAATAATTGAAAAGTTTTCAATTTTATTGGGCTCATAAAATTAACGTTTTACCAATAATGAAGATGGAGACACCAAACAATGGAACAAATACAATGAATAAAAATAAAATTACAAAATAAAATGAACAAAGTTGACAAATTAAGCAACAAAAATAAGCAAAAATGAACAAAAAACAAAATCACCATACATATAAATGAACATGTGCACTTATATTGCACATGTTTGGTGCAATATAAGTGCACTGAACACGTGTAAAAAGATGCATCTGTGCATACACAACCTCTCATGAATCCTTAACCAGTGGTGCTCAACCTTTTTCTGGCTTGTGAGCTATTTTTACAATTACAACATGATTTACCTACATTAAAAATGCTACATACATATATAGCAATTCTCTAGAAACACAAAAAATGAAGGGTCTGACTTTCACCATTTTCATTCGGATCAGACATGCCTGATTAAAAATGGTCAGACAGAAGGCAACAGCCCCGACCATGAGAAAAAAACCACTAGATCTCTTATAAGTTCACTACATATTTAGTATAACACAGGCGGGAGGTTTGTGTTATGAAAAGAAATGACAATTTCTGCCAAGACTCAGTTAACTATGTTTGACAGTGACATGTTGTATCTGCTGTTACTTCACCTGACTGTAGTGACTCAACCACAGTAAACATCAGCTCCTCATGCATCCATGGACCAGAGTGAAGGTGCCCACTGATGTGTGACGTGTTTTTCAGGTGGGTGACTGAGGAAAAACCATTTTTGCAAAGATTTAAATTTTGGGAAAAAATATTTTAAAATTGTCTAATCAACCCAAATTTTCACAACTCCCCTCTCCAGAAGATTTCTCATTTAGAGCATACATATGTTGTTTAGAACATGACAAATGGGATTAAATAATGAAAAAAGAACCCCTACCTCCCAAAAAAATCAAGCAAAAAACTAGTTCATATAAATCAATATTTTCATGACAAAACCTTGATTTGCTTACTTTTCCTTGTTAAATAAGTGTCAGTTCAGGTAGTCTCCTAATCAGTAAGTAGAATGATGTATGGAATTCAACAGACCCTGGAACAGAATAGCTGTCATACACAGAGAAAATAATTTCAGAAAAATTGTCAGTGTTCTCTTTCTTTTTCCAGAGCTGTGTATATGCTCGGGTAGTTCATGATGTATGTTTTTTGACAGAATGTATCCTTGGAAGACACTGAATTTATCTTTTGGGTTTTTAGGGAGTTGGAAATGTTCAGGAACCTGTGATCCAGAGAACAACTTCTGGTTTGCAAAGATCCACACAGTAACAACATATACAAATGTGATAGGTCAGAGGAGTACAAGAATCTGTATTTGCACTACGGTGTGCTAGTGTGAGTACATGTGAGTTTGTGTGAATCTGTGCATGGTGGGTGCAGTGAGGACAGCCCATTCTCAGATCTGAGGAGGCCTGCAGGAATGTTCCCTGCCTTTGAAGAGTCTGCTGTCTGTGCTCAACAAATATCAAGTCCAGAATGAAGGGAATGTGGCTTCACAAGGCTCCATCTAGCCCTGTTTTATTAAGGGATCCCGTTCTCTTTTTCATCCTCCTGCCTCTGTTGTTGTGGGGGGATGAAGAGGGCACATACATACTGATGAGGTGAGCTGGGCTCCAGGCTACAGCTCAAGCAGACATTCCCCTTCAGTCAAAATACCTTAACCATGCACACTGAGCCCAGAGTGAGAGAATCACAATAAAACTAGTTTGTGGATGGAATGCTTTGTGTTGTCAAAAAAATTTTTTTTTGGGTAGGTCCGTATGAGAAACCGGGCCGAAAGTCAGGCAGAAAACATAGTAGCTGAACACTGAAATAATAGGGATGCATTTCAGTTAGTGACAGTTCAGTGAATCACATCATAAGATCATCACTTTACTGTTTTGCAAATCATGCCTTTATATTTTATTACCATTTTACATAATGACTTGACTTTTTCAGGAATTTGAACAGTACATGAATTGTGGCTGGTTTCACTGTAATGGTGAAACTGGTTTCACCACCTTATCATGGTGAAGGGGTTTGTGTACCTGAGTGATCCTAGGAGCTACGTTGTCGGGGGTAATTCACCCCTGGTAGGGTCTCCCAAGACAAATTGGTCCTAGGTGACAGGTCAGACTAAGAGTGATTCAGAAGACCCTTACGACTATGGCTTCCCGTGGGCCCACCACCTGTAGGAAGGGTCGTAAGGGTCCAGTGCTATGTGTTTTGGGTGGCAGCAGAAGGTGGGGGCCCAGGTGGTCCAATCCCTGGTTGCCAAAGCTAGTTCTAACTGGGAGGAGGCCCTGGGGAAGACTCAGGACACACTGGGGGGACTATGTCTCTTGGCTGTCCAGGGAACACCTGGGGGTCCCCCCACAGGAGCTGGAGGAAGTGGCTGGGCAGAGGGCTTCTCTGCTCAGGCTGCTGCCCCGAGACCCTGGCCAGGATAAAATGATGATGGATGAATACTCCAAAGCTCTGTAATTTTAAGCTGAAATTTCAGCACAGTTCAACCTTTCATTTTGATTCAAACTTTAACTTTTGAACTTTTTCAACAAATTCAACTATTTTGAGTCAGCAATCCCACACAGAGGTTGCAAATATTCTACTTCTTTTCATGACATTCTGGACAAACATAAGGTAATAATTTTATTTTAATTTAATAATACATTTTATTTATAATGCACTTTACATTTGTATACAAACCTCAAAGTGCTACAAGCTGGGTAAAGTGACTAGCATAAAAACAATAATAAAAAAAAACCCAAACAGTAATAACAGACACAATCCAAGAAGTTAAAAGGTACAGAATAATTAGCTCTTAGAAATACTCTATTATAAATGGTTACATGCACAATTGACTGAACAAGAGACAACAAATGGAAGTAAACAAGGAAATAAAATGCTGTATTTTAAGACTTATGACATGATACAGATTCAGCCTTGCGTAACCTTGTGTATTACTCAGGGAGGATTCAATGTTCCAGTTAATACCAACAATCCATCTCTTATTTAAACAATACAATTCTGTCCAAAATGACTTTTGGACATGTGCTCATTATGAACCGTATTAAACAAGTGGAAAGTTGACTGACCTTCAGCATCATTGGAGCTTGCTCACACTGTTTCTCCTCCTTGATACCTCTGTCCCTCCTCCCTTCCCGTCCTCCAGAACTGCATTACTTACTCCTGACTCCTGACTCAGCGTCTCACCAGCCAGACACCAGTATTGAGTGCTTTTTATCGTAGCCGCACTTTTTCCTCGTTTGAAACAATATAGCCTGACTGTTGTTATTGATTTTAGTGGATTGTGCTCTGGTAAGCACTCCTTCAAGCTCCTGCTGCTATATTAAGCAATCGTTTCCCACAATAGATGACACTCTTTCCCTGCCTCCCACAGCAATTTGGTTGTCTCTAATGGGCCTGGCATTACTCAAACTCCACATTGATTGCACGGTGGAGTATTTTAAAAGGAGCGGTCGAAGTTTCCGTCACTGCGGCTGTCACAAATGAGCCTGTTTTAACATATTTTTCCTGTGAGCTGCTTCAGCCTGACAGTTTAAGGTACTTGTGCCATTAAATGATATTGAAACATGGTGTGTTGTAGGTGTGAGGACTGTGCAAAATGAAACCCAGTAGCCCGCTGTGCAGTACCTCGGACTCAAAATGAAACCTTGAAACAGTGATGTGCCTGGATTGATTCCACTGGCCCAGCATTTATTTGCATGTCTTTGGTTCTAATGCGATGTGACTACATTTTCCTGCCAGGCACTGAGGCCCTCTGAAGTATGTCTCTTTAAATCACGAGGGCCTTGGGAGTACAACTGTAAATGATTTCAGATGCTGGGCTGCTTTTCACATCAGTTGTGGTGCATTGGATTCCTGCTACGCTATCTGCTCTGTCCTCCCCATGTCACTGAGCGTCAATAAATCAGTATGCTCTACAGGCAGACCAGAGCACATGTGGGGAGAATAACATGCCCTGTAGCCACGCATATTTAAATATACAACGGCTTTGTGTTGCTGCTGATTGGGCCACACATCACAGCTCAGTGCATCCAAGACGGTGGAAAAAATGGCTGCCGTTTGGGAGCACTTAAATGGTGAAGCCATTTAGCATGTGACTCAGCCACGTAATCTAATTGGCCACACACCACAGACAGTAGAGCTTTTTGTGTCAGTGTGCATGAGTGTGCTTTTTCTCTCAAATAGCAGTGTGTGTTCAGTTCTGAGATAAAAGAATTTCACACTGCATGTGGTAGTACATGGGTTTAGTATGTGGCTGATCAATGTCTGGTGTGTGTGGAATATCACACTGCATTTCTGCCACGCTGGGGTCTCTCAGTCAAAACTATAGACTGTAACTCTAGTATTATTCTGTCAGACTCTGGCTAAACAAAAAGTAAACATACATCTACTAAAAGGTGATTTTTATGTCTTTTTTGTAGATTTCATTTGGTAGATTTGGGATTAAATGTCATCTTTCTGATTAGTTTGTTCTGCACTTCCATCAGATATGCCGGTGAAAACATTACAAGATTCAGAGAATATGGAGAAAATTCTGCAAGTCAGCAGCAAAGCTGACAACCAACACTGGATGCTGATGATCCCTCAGGCAGCACTGCATTGAAAACTGACATCGACAACACCCAGAAATGCTACTGGGGTCTCTGAGCCTTAGTTCATCTGAGATGGATTGACACAAAGTGGAAAAGTGTTCTGTGGTCTGACAAGTTCACATTTACAATTGCTTTTGGGAGACATGGACATTGTGTCATAAAGAGGAAAAGGACCTCGTAGATTGTTTTCAGTGCAAAATTCAAAAGCAGCATCTGTGATGGTGTGGGGGTGTGTTAGTGCCCCCCACAGGTGACTTGCACATCTGTGAAAGCAATATTAATGCTAAAAGGTACAAACAGGTTTTGGAGCAACACATGCTGCATCCAAGCAATGTCTTTATCAGGAACGTCCATGATTATTTTATCAAGACAATATAAAGAAACATTCTGCATGGCTTTGTAGTAAAAAAGTGCAGGTGCTAGACATGCTTGACTGCAGTCCACGTCTGTCTCCCATTGAAAATGTGTGTAGCATTATAAAGAACAACATATGACAACAGAGACCTCAGACTGTTGAGCAACTGAATCAAGCAAGAATAGAATAGAATTCATCTACAACGCTTCAACAATTACTGTCCTCAGTTCCTAAACACTTACTGAGTGCTGTGCAAAGGAAAGGTAACGGAACAGAATGGTACACATGACCCTGTTCCAGTTCCTCTGGAATGTGTTGCAGGCATCAAATTCAAAATGAATAAATATTTGCAATAAACAATAAGGTTTATCAGTTTGAACATGAAGTATTGTCTTTGTAGTGTATTCAATTGACTATAACTCTGTTTTTATTTCTGTTTTACACAATGGCCCAACTTTGTTGGAACTGGGTTCGTATTTAACAGGTCTGGTGCATAGACTGTATCAGTTTCTGAACAGTGATTTGATACCAGTGAGGTTAAATCCTGATTGCAGTGTTGGAATGAAGCGAGAAGTGATTTTTAGACAAACAGGGTGGAGCTGTCAGACTGCAACAGCTAACTGCAGACTTACGGAATATGATTTTATAGTGACATATCATCACGCATTGCAACAAAGTGATGCTATGCTCTTGTTAAAATGACTTAACCACAGCTACAGCTGAACTAGAAAGAAAATGTGCTTTTCAAATGAACAAAAGCTGATTGCAGGTAAACATGTTGCATTACAGACCTGTCAATCAAAGCCCAGCACAACAGAAGTCAAATTCTCTCTTTTCTTCTAATATTTAAAAATATAAATGATAGAGGAAAAATTATCACTTATTTGAGTGTTGACATAAAACAAATGAGATTATGATGATTCACAGAAACATGTACTTACTCAGTATTTTTGGGGAACTCTATGGGATGCAGGGCTTTTGGAGCCACGTGACTACAAGGGGTATTACGACTTTGCTTTCACATTGGCCTCACTATGCAACCCTGGTCACTGGTCAAGTAAATTTCAGCTGTCTTAATATTTTAGATTTCACAGCTTGCATTGCTATGAATGATCTTCAATCTTTCAGCAATGAATCTGTCATTAAACATTGAAAATGTCTATCTGTGTTTTCCAATGCCCAAGCTAATATCTGTTAATGTGTCATTTGGTCAAAGATATTCAGAAAACCGTCATGTAGACGTAAAGACATTACTCAAACCATTTAACTGATTATTAAAATAGTTTCTGATTAAATTAATAGTATGCTGCGCGTTGTTTATATCTACAGCTGCAATTGCACTTTTGAGTAATGTGTTGATTCTTTTCTTATTAGTAATAATAAGCCTCGATATTACTGTGGCGGCTGTGCACTGTGCACCCATGTAGAAGGCTGACTGCCCACCCAGCTGTCTGTCAACATCTCTGAAGGGACAACTGTCAGATTAAGAGCCCTAGCTTAATGTCAATAGATCACAATCTGCCTCCTGGCCTCAATTATATTGCCTCTCGTCCTCCAACCGCCCCCCGGTGTGGAGAGGAGTATTAGCTGTGAGCCTCATCATGTATTCAGAGTTGTAATGGCTTCTGTGTGCCTGCACTGCATAGATTAGCACCAAGGGCCGAAGGGAAGCTACATGTTGGCACAGGCTTTATGAACATTGCCATGATGGATGTCAGGCCCGAGTGTCATTAGTGCTGTTGTGCTGTGAATTCAGGAGTAGATTGCCAGAAAATCCTCTCAGCGTGGCTTGATATCCTGTTAGTGGAGCCTTGACTGTGGCACACATGTGCAGTAAAGACTAATTTGCAGATGGTTTGTATTTGTAAGATAGCTGTTTTTACACCTTACACTATATGTACAGCTGAACAACAAATCAGTAATAATCATTTTATATATGTATTTTATATTGTGATATTTAATGATGACTTATCATGATAAAGTCAGACTGTTTATTTGATTTAAAGGAGAGGTATTGTGAAAATAAGATAATGTCCTATTATTCAAAGAGGCTATAAAATAGGTTTAAAGTCTCAAACATTTCACCCAAGGGAGGAAAAATACAACCCCTTTTAAGATAGCTGGAAGTGTAATGAGTCATTTGAATTTGTGGATATTTGTGATGTCACAGCTCTTGAATCAGTGTTGTCAGTGAGTCCTCCAGCACTCACCAAACCTGCCAGAATCACCAGAATCAGCCTGAGATAACATGCTGGGGAGTCTACATGATGCAGAAGCAGGACAAGGTGTCAAAAGCAACTCTTTAGCATTTAAAGCAACAGCCTGTTAGAAACAGGAATGAAAATCAGGCGCATGAGACGTGGAACGAATGAGCTAGAATTTAAAACACACCTTCTACGGACCTGTAAGATTTAAATGACCTCATTAGAAGAAGTGCAATATGGCTTTTAAACCAGCATAAAATTACAAAAAATCAAAAAAATCATAGACAAATATTTTCCCATCATTTTGCATTTTAACATAGTTTTTGTGTTTTTGTGTGTTTTACGATATTTTTGTCATTTTCCTTGAAGTCATTGTTACCTGTCTGCTCAGTTTTTGCATCTTTTACACCGTTTTCATGGTTTTACTTCCTTTTCCTTTTGGTTTTACTTATTTTCCTCTTTCACCAGTCAAACAAAACACAACATGAGTAAATTATGATTTGATGCTTACATGGCTACTGAAAATGATATTTACTCTTATTAACAGAAATGTTCTTGTCATGCATATTTTCATATATGCATGACAAGAACATTTCTGTCTCTCATCTCTACTTTTATTGTGTCTTTTCATACATACGAGTGTGTGATGAAGTGGTGTTGTGAGTATGGAATCGTTTAGCATGTATGACACATTGAAACACACTTTTCTTTTTTTCATGTATTGCTTTTACTCCCCCACTCTTTCACACAACCGGCCAGTCCCTCTGGGCCCACCTCTGCAAGCCAAGGTTTATTATCTGTACGACAGAAGGGTTGGTGGAAGGCATTTGAACACCCCATAAATTGTCATGCAGGCTGCAGTGCGACGCCTACCAGTTTCATTCCCCCAGCAGCCTGGCATATAACCTCGGTGCCAACCCATCACTCTGCCATTTGCCAATCCAAGTCAAAGCAGTGTCGTGCAATTAACGGCATAGATCATTTACATAGCGGCACAGCTCATTTTCATAATGTTTCCTTTATTATCTGAGGAAGAAATTAACCCAGGAATATATTTACATACCAGCCGCCAATGGTAACAGCTTGCTAATTGCCTGTTAGATGATTAATAAGCTTACAGCAGATGCTAATGAATCGAGCCCTCATTGTTTCAAAGGTGCTCATGTGGCGGGGCCGTGTTTTTTTGCAGCTTAATTACAGCCATAATTATGTACTTGTTGCATCTGCTTCGAAGCAAATACAATCAAATAATGGAAACGATATATATCTGAGTGAATGGATGGGTAATTGTGGTGGAGTGTTGTCACTTGTTGGAGTAATAAACCAAAGACATATTCTATGACATGGCTTTAATTGAGAGCTTGTTTCTGTGGGACTGATAGATTCATTCAGACTGACACAGTGCTGTGTTCAGTGTACAACAGACCAGGGATTTAGATTCTCAGTAAGTGGGTGCCACCTGTAATTTGTGATTTTAAAAGATCACCCTGTCACCATAATTATCTTTGCTTTAACTGCAGATTTTCAGTAGGACTGGGTGATAAAATACAGTGGGGCCAATAAGTATTGGGCAACGTAAAAATGTGCAAGTTCACCCATTTAAAAAGATAAGAGAGGTT
>JAQQAE010020113.1:0-10771 GCA_029823295.1 Pseudamia nigra | reverse complement strand
GTGACCTGTTACTATAGCGACATGTCAATCAAACCCCAGCACGGCAGTGATTTGTTGGATTATTTGCTGTAATATTTGAATAACAGAGCAAAAAGTTAAAGATGGATCATCACTTTACTTATCAGAGGATCCAAATAAAACAAATTTATTGGCTTAGTATTTTCAGATAGAATCACATGTATCAATCTGAAAAAAGCTTCTCGGAGCCAGACGATGTGTTCCCCAGTGGCCAAGTGGTGAAATTACAACTTAAAGTTACTTCTGCATTGGCCTCATTGAACAAACCCGGTCGTTGCCCCTTGGACAGTACAAGTCCTCATCTAAAAGTATTGCATTCTCGTTATAGAAGTACTCAGAAACATATGTACTTGAGTGAAAGTAAGAGTGTTGATGGTCAGTTTGTTCGCTTTTACTGATTTCCTTGTTTATTATGTTTTTTTGTTCAGTGTTTTTTGCTTATATTGTTCATTTTCCTTTACTTGATTATTTTTGTTAATTTTTGCTTCATTTGTGGATTGTTTTAGTTTAGTTTCTCATTTTTGTTCATTTACTTAATTACAGTGGCTCCCCGGCTAACCAACGCTTCTACTAGTGAAATTTTCGGGTAACAAAGAAAAAACATCAGCCAAATTGTGTCCCGGCTAACGAAAAAGATTCGGGTTACAAATTTTGAATTTTGCATTACAAAATTTTTTGTAACACAAAATACTTAACTTCCAGGGCTATCTCGGCCAAGTTAATGTCAACGTAAACTCCGCGCTGTATATTTGCCTTTTTTCACCTAAAATACTGCTGCATTTTGTGTTTTTCATCGTGGGACCTAAAAAAAATGGCGTCTCTGTCTCATCCTCCTCCGGTAAATGTCTTTATAAATTAATAAATGTGCATGTACGGGTGTGTAAGACATACTTTATATGGGAGTTTTCATGGGTCCAGAACAAATTAATTGGTTTTACATGTATCCCTATGGAAAAACTCGCTCCGGCTAATGAATGATTCACCTAATGAACGGATTAAATTCGTTAGCCGGGGCACCGCTCTATTTTCCTCATTTTTGCTTCTGTTAGACATTTGTGCTTTTGTACCCTAATTTTTAATTCACCTGACCATGTTTATTTCATTTTCTTCATTATTTTAGATATTTTGTTAATTTTGCTCCCTTTCTTGTTCTTTTTGTTGATGGTTGTGATTATTTTTTGTACATTTTCGCCCCTTTTGTTGCTCATTTTCACCTTTTACTCGGATTCTTCAGGTTTATATTTTTTCGTTTAAAAATATTTTTTTCACACTACAGGACATTTACTGTAAAAAAAACAAAACAAGACTAATACCGGATCTGATCTGAGCCAGGCTTCTGCTCGTTCAACGCCTTACTGGGTTTTAAAAATGACATGTGAGCTCAGGAGAAAACGGACTGAACCCGGCGTGTGCTGTGTCTATTTCTGAGCGCCGGGTTCTGTTTGTACGGGTTCTGTCACAGCACAGACCACGCTGGCTTGACAGCATGACGCACGCCGATAAAAAGGCTCTCGCTTCCGGTCACACACATGTCACCATGGCAATTAGCATGTCAGAGTGTGTGTGATTGACAGCCGCCACAGCTGGGATGTAAACAACAACGCTCGGCGCCGGTGGGGAGACCTGCAGCGACGGAGGCAAACACTACAAGCTGTGTGCGCCTCTGACATGTGACTGTCATGAAGAATAAATGAGGCAGATCTTCTTCGTGCACAGGTGATGCATGTGTCAGGACAAGACGGACGAAAAGACGCCGTCGCTGTCTTTCCTTCTCGGTTTGAGCAGAAGGGAAGCTTTAAATCATCCACGTCTGAATGAGATCTTATCACGGGCTATATTTAGAGCCTTTGCACATCCTTCATAGTCATATAGATCTGATTAATTTCCAGTTAACTCGTTGTGATAGTGTGCTCTCCAGCAGCTTGGTCGACGCCTTCAGCTCTGTTACAGAAACAACAATATGGCTGCCTGAGCTGCTCACTATCAGCAACAACATCATCAAACATAATTAGCAACAGATGTCATGAATGTTCAAGTAGGTCACTGACTGTAATTCAAACAATACAGCAGTACATCATCTTATGATGGGAGCATGTTACGGGGCTTTTTCACTAGTACAGTGTTACCCCGGGTTACGAGTTTAATCCGTTCCAGGATCGAGCTCGTGAAGCGGGAATCTCATGAGCCGGGACCGGTTTTCCCATAAGAATACAAGTAAAACCAATTAATGCGTTCCAAGACCCAAGAAAACTCCCATATATACATACATACAGTGGTGCCCTGGGTAACAAATTTAATCCGTTCCAGGATCAAGCTCGTGAAGCAGGACACTCACGAGCCGGGACTGGTTTTCCCATAAGAATACATGTAAAACCAATTAATCCGTTCAAAGACCCAAGAAAACTCCTACATATACATACATACCCGTACGTGCAGGTATCTGCATGTAAGGTATCTGGAAAAGAATGTTTATTTATTATTATTATCTGAAGAGGAATTAATGAAATTAGTTCTAAAAATTATTTATAATGACACGTTACCTTGGAGACAGACGGTTGCAGGCGGGGTGTTTTTCGGGGTGTTTTTTTTCTACGAACCCCCATAACAGTTCATTGTGCCGCGTCACGTCCTCCTCATGGTCATCCTCTTCGCCGCTGAACCTCCTGTTGTTGCTGCGCCTGTAGCTCCTGCAGTTCCTCGGTCGTGAGCTCTGCTTCAGTACCCTGCAGATGGTGGACGTACTCCTACCGTACTCCTTTAGCCAAACCAGTCACTCAAACACCACGAGAATATTTTTCTATGAATCTGTGTTTCACCTGCATGAACATCATATTATCGGTTTCCTTTTCACCAATAGCATCCTTCTTAGGCCCCATGATGAAAAAACACAAAATGAAGCACAATACAGCACAAGCTTCATGTCTACATTTCAGGTTGGTCGGTGAGTCGCGCGCTCTCCTCTCGCTCTTCCTCGTAACCCGGGGTTCCACTGTACCTGCTCAGCTCTACTCAACTCGACTCTACTCGTTTTTTAATGGTTTTCCATTAGGTGATAGCACCGGGTGTCAGGCACGTTTGTGCTACCTCCTCAACCAGGGTTCCAAGCGAGCTGAGAGGAACTGAAAATACGATGGCCCCAGACTGCAGGACACTGATTGGCCAGGGAAAGCTGGAAGCTTCTAGTGAACAAGCAGCACCTGGAAACAGAGTGAAATCAAGAAGAAAGCAACAAACGTCACAGAAATATCACCTACTGGAGCCAATAAATTAGATTTGGCTAAAAGTTTGCACAACTAAACAAAGAGAGTTTCACTACATTTAATTTTGTTTGATCATTTAACCAGTGAATGAGGTTTAAAATGCATAAATCTGCTAATTTGTCCCTTGTTGTGAGGGTTGTGTCAGGAAGGGCATCCAACGTAAAAAACCTATGCCAGATCAAACATGCGAATCATTGGCGCCCCCTGAGGGGAGCAGCCGAAATGAGAAGACGATTTAACCATAGACCCAGTATTAACTCACAATGTCAATCCGTGCAGCGCATTTCACACCTGTGGATGGTTTGAGTGATGTGAATGAAACTGAACCCTGGCAACGTTGAAAGAGGTGGGACATGGTGCAACACGGCAGCTCAAACCAAAAAATATATATGTGGTACATAAACTTCTTCTCCTGCTGCCTCTGCATCCGGGCAGCAAAGTTAAAGAGAAAAACACCACCTTACATAATGGAGCCAACCAGTAGGAGTCTGTATGTGACCACAAGCGACTCAAATAGAAGCTCTAAGAACAGGGAAAGTCAGTAAAGTTATGCTATTGTCACAGGATCCTTTGCATAAAAGACAAAAAATTCAACAGCTTCATCTTTGTAAGGGGGAAAAAAAAATCACTTCTCTGCGTTGCTGTTATTTTTTGCTTTATGTAGCTACTGTATATTTGTTCTTAATTCACATGTCAAACGGAGTACCTCATGGGTTAAAGAGCTGACAGGCAGACAGGATAAGAGAACATGAAACCTGGATGTCTTATTTAATGATGACAGAGACAGAATGACACTGTGCTGATGAGTATTAAAGGAAATGACACAGAACTCTTATTGGTTTACTGTATATTATGCAAAAACACTCTCATCTATAATCAAGTAGATAAATGCCTGGTGCATCACTGGTAGTCACCCTGGCAAGATTCCAAACCTGAGCTGGTCACTTTGCTCTTCAGATTTCCAAAATAGAGCCCTTTGAGGGGTTTTTTTTGACAGTTTCAAATGACGCTATAGTCAGCTAGCCTCACCTAAACTCACACTATCTTTTATTTTTTATTTATGACCCGCTTCTCACAACACTAATTCAGTTTCCTGACTTCAGTTCAGTTGGCAGAACCTCACCTAATTCACATTTTCTCCGTTCTCTGCTATAGACCATGAAACATATACAATTGTTACATATGAAAATCTGAAACCAGAATGTATTTGACTGAAACAATAATCATTTTTGAGTCATTTATTGAAACAATTCAATTTTATTTGTATAGCTCCAATCATAATCAGTGATTATCTCTACGCGCTTCACAATTTGAGGCTGAGACCTCATGGCTATACAGACAGAGACACATTCACAACTATGGACAATTTAGATTAACCAATTAACCTAGTACATGTTTTTGGTTGTGGGAGGAAGGAGGAGAACCTGGAGAGAACCCATGTAGACACGGGGAGAACATGCAAACTCCACACGGTGTTGGGATTGAACCTAGGACCTTCTAGCGGTGAGCCACTGCACCACCGTGTCGCCCTCGAAACACCGTTGTTTTATTATTTAATGTAGGATTGTTACGAGGTGGTCCGGCTAGCCTAGCTAGGAGTTTGTTCTCGAAGCTCCCAAGACCACTCCCCATAATCTAATCCTCACCAGACTCTGCGTGATTGTACAGAGCTTGAGTTATGTTCTATAATAGCCCTGGGTGATGTGTTTTGACTCTATCCTGTTGGAGGATGAAGGTGTGTGTTTGCAAAACTCACCCCCACATGGGGATCCGGCGAAACACACCCACGGGGTTTGTCTGAGCAGTGGTCTGTGTACTTTCTTTGGATGACTCCGCTAACTTGTGCTTGGGTCTTTGTTTGTAGTTCAGCATTTTTTAAGGTGAATATATACAATAGTGTTAGTGTGCCACTTAAAAGTTCGATCACCAGTCCGTAGGCCTCTATGGTTCAGTTCTCTCAGCTCCACCTCCTCTCTGAGCTCCTCTTGGCATTTCAACCCCCCCCCCACGTGTTCGCACAGCTGCTTATATTAACTCGTTCCGCACAGCTGTGTCTCATTCACGCTGACGGAAACTCGATCGTAGCAAGGATATTGAACAAGAATTTAAAACTATCCTGCAGTATGCGTGGCGTTTGTCCCCAGTTCATCTCTGTGCTGAGACCTTTACAGCTCTAATCCACACGCTCCAATATCTGGCCAGTTGATATGAGTCTGACCCGGGATCGGAAATGCTGTCTTAAGATCGCATGTGACTGATGACAGCTAGCTGGTTGGCATTCTGCTGCATCTGGGCTACTTCCCCATTCAACACAGTCCACGTCGGAGCTGCGGCATCAATCACGGCAGCAGGCAGGAGTGGGATGCGCTGCCAGGGCTATTCCTGGCTCTCCCTGTCACACACATAGCAATATGCACGCTCGCATACACACATACACCTGTCTCTGACTGTTTCTTCAAGCATCTCTGTGAGCTGGGCATATTAACAGTGGCAGGCGGTAGCTGCAGCAAGCTCCACCTGTCCCGGGCAGACAGTTGTCAAGGATCCGCCGATGAAAAAGTCACTTACCTGACTCACTTTGCACCATAGCAGCCATTTAAAGCTGCAAAAACCAGTGTCTCAACAAGTCAGTTATCATTACCTCCTTTTATAATGAATAGGGCTGTCAAATGATTAAAATTTTTAATCCGATTGATCACAGGGCTACTGTGGATTCATTTTGATTAAGAACGATTGATACCCATTGATTGTTTTTCATTTTGTGGGAAAAAAAACTCATGGCAGAGGGTGATGTATATACTTTCCATGTGTTTATTTCAACTCAACAGTGGTTGCAGGAGGATGAAGATATTCAAATAGTTGGTGTTACTCACCGACGTCCGGTGTCTCCTGTCTTTATTTAGTTTATTTTTAGTTTTATAGAGCCCGTGGATTTTCGTCACTATGATGCTTCTTGATGATGTTTTCTACAAAGCATCTTGAGATGCAATTTGCAAAACCTTTTTTACAATCCATCTGGCAATAGTGTCAGTCAGTTTTTTCAGAGGTTGACTTACTGAGGCCTCTAAAACTGATCTGGTCCATCTTTAACTTAAAATATTACAGCAAATAATCCAACAAATCACTGCCGTGCTGGGGTTTGATTGACATGTTACTGTAGTAACTAGTTTTCCGGTGGAGTCGGACCAAGTCGGACCTTCGTACCTTCTATTTATTCAATACGGACATAGTTCTACCTGAGATTCACTTGACTGCAGTTGGGTAGTGTTTACATAACAACACCATGATATGACTTTATTTGACGCTGCTTGGTGATGTTTTGGCGTCCGTATGCTAGCAGTTAGTTAGCTTTCCCTACGCTCTGCTGGCACTGCCGCTGTACATCCAAATATGGTTGCATCCTGTTTTTGGCTCCAAGATGTCATCCAAGATGACACTAAAATATACAGTCTATGGCACAGACTGTCCTCAAAAAGTTGAGCCATTTCTGTTAATCTTTCAGTGTTTATGTTCTGTTCTTTTTCTTGTTCTATTCATCTGGGGGGTGCTCTAGCGCAGTACATGAGCTGTACTGGACTAGTGTACCCGCATAACTTCCGATGGTACTGCACCGTGAAAAATACTGAAAAATACTGTATGTACTGAAAAATGACACTACTGCTAGCTGATACTCCTGCTAGCTGATGAATCACACTACTGCTAGCTGATAGATGGTGCTACTGCTAGCTGATAGATGGTGCTACTGCTAGCTGATAATGGCACAACTGCTAGCTGATAAATGGTGCTACTGCTAGCTGATAGGCGGTGCTACTGCTCAGAAAAAAGCCTTATACTCCAACTAAATATTTTCAAATTACTCAGTCACTGCCATTTTAGAATGATTTGTACTGACCTGAAAAATTTCCTGTTCAGCAGAATGTTACTAAATTAGTAAAATGGAAGAAGCCTTCGGGTGTTGAGGACATGTGGCATGTTCTTCATTGATTTGAATAAATGTATACGCAAAAGAGATGGAACTAATCTACACTGAGAGAGAAACTATGAGCACAAAAAATATCTACATAACCTGTGCTCAAGTATCTATGTCATAATTTTCAAAGTGTTTCAAGGCATAATTTCCCCCCGTATTCCATGTTTTTGAGCATAACATCCAATCAGTGAGCAAAAATATACCCAGCGAAATTAGCAAACTTGAATAAAATAATCAAATGCACCATCAAAAATGAACCAAAATTTGCAAAAATAATTAGGAAAATGAGTCAGTGGAAGATTAATTAATCCATTCAGGAAAGAAAGAAGTCTGAGAAGAAACACACCTTGTTCATGTTTAAAGAAATGTTTTGGTATTTTTGCCCAGTTGATTTATTATATTGTTAATGTTGTTCATTGATTTAATGATCAAGACAGATGTCTAAATTCCTGTAAGTGAAACAGTCTCACAGTGTCAATTATAGACTCAGAAAGGCATATGTAACAGTATTGTTACGAGTTCACCTCTTGGTTAGCTTACAAGTGCTATGATTCCATTCCCGGACACCGCCTGCTCGCTAAGCTATCCAGAAGAAACCCTCTTCGAACCCTGCGTGTGTTCAGGACTTGAGTTATGTTTTACACTAGCCCTGGGTGAGGTGCCCTGCCCTATCCTACTCAGAGGAGGCAGGTGCAGGTTTGCAACCCTCACCAATCATGCGTCTGGGTCTGGACGTGATGAGTTTGTGCACTTTCTTCCGGTATCGATGACCTCAGTGCGAGGGGGCCACTGGGTGATGGAGTTCAGAGTTTTTAAAGGTGAATATTTACAACCAGTGTTAGCATGCTAGTTAAAAGTTCGAGGCTTCATTTCGTAGGTAAGCGGTGTCATGTATTATTGCATATAGGGTTTCATACCTGGAGCAGAGAAGGGGTCACATGAGGTTCACAAGCCAGGATGATGGGAAAGTACTGACCTCTGTGTGACAACTGGGGGTTTGTGTATGTTTAACTAATTTCCTGAGGGGGCTGTGTTTATGACGAAGCCAGTTGTTAACTGCCCCCATAAAGGATACGGGAGAGTTAGTATGGTTTAAACAGGTGTTTTTGGGGGTGATCTTCTTACCAAGTCTGGGGCTAGACAAGAAGAATATTTTCTGGAGATCCTCAGAGATGTTCATATTGGCTGGAAGTCTCTCCAGGTTTGCTTGGACCTGTATGATGCTGTCTGTTATAATAAAATCTTTTTTATATAACTAAAGACAGTGTCATCTGAGCATTTTTCTACATCATTTTCACATCGCATGCTGTACCGGTATACTTCAACGGCTCAGTTCTTTCAGCTCTACTTCCACCCGGTCGAGCGGCTCATGGGTCAAAACCCTCCTCGTGGGTGTCTGAGGCTTCGGTTCTGGATCTGTCATGAGCTGTGGTCTCACGCCACTCTCCTGTCTTCGTCTTTGTCTTTTTTTCCCTGAGCTCCCGCGCTCACGCACCTGTCTTTATTAACTCCGTTCCACCCAGCTGTACCTCATCACGCCGATGAATGAGTTCACAACTAGAACTTCACCGCCTCCAGGCTGTTCAGAAACTCTGCCATGAGACTTTTAAGTCACACCAGTAAAAGAGAGCACATCACACCGGTTTTAGCAGCACTTCACTGGCTCCCAGTTTATTTTAGGATTCATTTAAAAATTCTTATTTTAACTTTTAGAGACGTACAAGGTCAAGCTCCTGCCTATATTTAGGATCTGCTGTAATTTTATGACCCTACACGATGTCTTAGATCCTCAGGTCAGGACCTACTGGTTGTACCCTGCGCCCATTTTAAAACCAGAAGAGATTGGGCTTTTCAAGCAGTGGCCTCTAAATTGTGGAATGCTTTGCCAATGCCTTCTACGTTTCTTAAATTGTGTTGAGTCTTTTAAAAAGCAGCTAAAGACGTTGTTCAAGCAGGCTCTTAACTTACTGTGAAGCACTTTGGGATTCTTTCCGTGAAAAGTGTTACATAAATAAATTTTGCTTGCTTTTGCTTGCACAAACCACGCCACCTCCTGCAATAGGTCGTACGTATTATGTGTATTTTCCCTTGAGCTGAAAACTATGCCTACGGAAATGAGGATCGTAGCAGCATGCTTATGGTTTTACAGCTAAAATACATGCAGCAGACAGGCAGCATCACCATTTCAAGACCGTTACTGCTGAAATGAGATCACTGTAGCGCCACTCTAAATGCTTTGCACTTCGCAGGAATTTGTTTGAGGAACTTGTTCACTGAATAACAACCTGGTAATTACCTTCTGCTTCCGAGCTTTGGCCATCCTCTCCAAGGCTTCCACTGAGGGCCCTTTCAGACCACATTCAGACCTCACCAAGGACCTTGAGAGACCGTCAGAAATAGCAGCCTCTTAGGACTCGTAGGGTCCAGTCCGCTGTGAAGAGCATCACAGTGACTGCTGCTTCATTTAGACGCCGCCACCGGCCTCGCCTCCAGATCTCACAGTCAGGTCACAAACACTTCATACCATGTCAAGTGTCAGCTGAGGTACTGTTGCTATTCTGGGCTGCTCCTCGTTTCCTGGGGACTCATAAGTCATTATCATCTCCACCAAGAAAATCATGTGTAAATCGAAATCTGAGGGAGAGAGAAATGTAAGGGAAAAAAAAAAACACAGCCTTATGTCAGTGACCTGAATGTGTTTGTGCAGAGCAGAAGATGAAATCTCATTCCCACAAGGAATAGAATTAATGGTTCTCTTTTAATCATGCAAATAGGGGCTGTTCTTGATTTAGATATTAATTATATCTTGTAATTTGGCAAACAGCGCACAAAGTCTGCCAAGATGCCCCCTGACACCCCTCGTGTTTGTCTCAGCAGCCCTCGGTCTGTTTTCTATCAGACTTTCAATCAAATGGAAGCGGCTTCACTAATTTAATATTGAGTGGATTGAAGGCACAATTAGACAGAGAGACGAGTCTCACAACTTAAATAATTACACCCTTGTCCCTCCATCAAGACATTTGATCCCATATTCTGTTCACATATTCACAAACAGGCTTTGTGGCATTTGTTTTTAGACTGACATGTGCTAATTGCTTTTATATTGGGTTCTTATCAGCGGGTATTACAGAATGACATTTAAATTTTGTACGGTTTCTACTCTGAGTGGTTAATGTATTGACATATATATATATATTTTTTTTCTCTCTTCAAAGTGCTTACCGATTCGTGGTCATGGATTTGTTTTGGACAAGTACCAGTGTCACTGCAAGAAAGGATTTTACCATCCCAACAGGGTCGCTGTCAACGGCTTCACAAGTAAGTGAATCAGTCACTCACTGCAGATTGTTAAACCTCTTCAGCCTCAGCCTCTTTTGTAGGATTTTGATATTTGATGTCAGTGTTGGAGTTGTGTTTGTATCGGGGGGGCAATGACTGGGGCTGTCCATTGAGGCCAATGTGGAAGTAACTTTAAGTTGTAATTCCACCGTTTGGCCACTGGGGAACCGATCGTCCGGCTCCA